>NW_023613914.1:9320000-9340000 GCF_013339725.1 Rhipicephalus microplus | reverse complement strand
CATACAGTGCTCCGCTTCCACGTGTTCTTGGCCCGTTACCGGGCCCCGCCTGTGTCTGGACAAGCTCACTATTCCTTCTAGAAGACTTCCGGGACACGCCGACACCATCCGGGCCCCGATTCGACCCCAGGCTGGCCCTGCAGGCTCCTTCAAAAGTACGAAGCGGCGCGGCGCCGCGCAAACCCTAACGCGCCGCGCCTGCACCTCCGCGATGCAGCGTCCCGCCCAGCACTCGACACCAACGACAAATGACGCCCTGTCGGTAAGCCCAGCCTCCTCCGGTCGTACCGCTGATACAGCCGTGCCTCCGCTGTCAACATCTGGCAATGTCACCAGCCCCGCGCCAACAGCAACAGGCAGCGTTACTCAACAGCGCACACGGTCCAGCAACGTGCCACGCTGGTGGCGTCTCTGCTACTCCCAGCTTGATAGCCGTGCAAACGTCGGAGCCCGACAGCCGTAATGCAGCGTTGGCGTTGCAATCAACCACGCCTGCTGCTCTTCCCACCGTATCTGCGTCTGGCCTACACAATGGAAATTCCGAGTCTGTCGACAAGCGCGTTTCGACGAGCATTATTCCTTCAATCACCGAAGCTTTGCCGGCCATCACTTCAGCTGACGACTCATCGACGGAAATGGACTTATGGCGTCGCAGGTCAACGAAGACAATACGCCACCCTTTGAAGGCAGCTGTAACACCGTTAGTGCCAATCGAAAACTTGCCTCGACCACCCACCCCTGCTCCGACCTCATCCCCGTCGGAATCCAACTTCCACCCGGAACACTCACGCCGAAACTGCCTCTCTATGACCTGCTTTCTACCATCAAAGCCGCCGCAAATCTCTCTCCCAAGACCACTGCGGAGGTCACCCTTCAGGACAAACCTGCTCAGAGCCTTGTGTTTCTGAAAACACACTCGCCCCTCACTGCCCACTTCCTACTGTCTCTTAGAAGTCTTTAACTTAATGGTAAGCCGGTCACCATTAAGCCCTATGCCCCCTGTCCTCCAACGTCATGTCTCGGCGTAATACACAACGTCGGTAGTCACTTCACACCATCTCAGCTTTTGCATGACCTTGAATCCTTTACTTCAGACATACTCGCTGCGTGTATGATGGGCTCCACTGAATCCGTCCTGATAACATTTGCTGGAACCATCATCCCTCGCTTTGTGTATTTTAAACGCGTCTCTTTCCGATGCCTTCCACATAAACCTAAGCCCCCTACTTGCACTCGGTGCCTTGCTATAGAGCACCGTGCTCATCAACGCCCCCAACAAAGCGTTCCCCCCAAGTGCCGCAGCTGTGCGTCTCCTTTACCAGCAGATCCCGATGCTCACGTTTGTGCCCAACCCTGATGCATCCATTGCCAAGTCAACACCAACTCATCTCTCGACTCCACCTGCCCCTACCTTCTAGTTAAGCAACGCGATTGCGCCAAGGCAGCTTTTCTCTGTTGCACAGCCATGCGCCGAGCCATTCAGCCTTCGTCGCCCTCCTCTTCAGCGCACGAGCTCCTTTCACCTCCCACATCATCACCCCCGGGCTCATACGCTGCGAAGGTTAAGGGAACACCTCCCATGTGCACTTTTTCATCCAACACACCTTCACCATCCTTGAGTAACGAGAACCGCTCCTTCGATCTGCGACTGGCTATGTTGGAGCGCAACCAGCGCGAGCAACAGCGTGTCTCAGATTAGCTACAACAGAAAATACTCGCACTGACGCAGACACTCGCAACTACCACATCCTCTTTTACCTCTCAACTCACGGAGCTAAATAAACAACTCGCGACACTCATCGCCCCGACCTCCAGCTCCCATGTAACCAAATTGGCCGACATCGTTGAAACCACCACCACTGCGCTTCACACTCGTTTGGTCCAGCTGGAAAATGCTATTTTCTGGATTCTTACGACCCTCGAAACACTATCCAAGCAACTGGGATCTTTCACCTATATGCTTAACTCCCTGCAAGAGTCGCTTCCCCCAGCAAAAAAGAAGGAACGCGCAAGCGCAGGCGCTTCCTCTACTTCAAAGACCTAGATGGCATGTGAAAAGGACCTCGAGATTTTGCAGTGGAACTGCCGCAACTTCCGTCATAACAGGACCCCTCTCCACCAATATCTTCTCACCCGCCCCACATTACCCCATTTTTTCCTTATACAGGAGACTCGGACGGCCCTTGCCGTCCCGCGCTACCATGCATATCACGCTACGACGGGAACGCCACTTGTGTCCATTTATGTACACAATGACGTTCTCGTAACCACTAGACGTAACCTCCCCCCTTTCTCAAATGTTTAGTTGGTGTGGTCTATCACTAACCATCTACCCGTACATCTCTCGCTCTGATGTCCTTTTACAACCCCCCTGTCACGTCCTCTTTGTTTAGTGCTCTTGGCGAATTCCTGCACTCCCTTCCATCGACCACCCATATCCTCCTTGGGGGTGACTTTAATGCTGCTCATAGGCTCTGCGGTTACCCCCAATCATTCAATCCAGGTCGCCTTCTACACTGCCTCGCCCAGGAATGTCATCTCACCCTTCTTAATAACCCTGACACCCCTACTCGAGCGGGCACTGTTTCACAGCGCTCCACTACACCCAATGTCACTTTTTCTCGAAGTTCCCTTCCTTTTTACTGGTAGGTGTCCGCTGAAAACCTTTTCAGCTATAACTTTCTCATACACATCACCACCCCTCTTTCCCACAACAGGCGGAAACAACGAGTCGCGCCCCGCCGCGGTGGTCTAGTGGCTAAGGTACTCGGCTGCTGACCCGCAGGGCACGGGTTCGAATCCCGGCTGCGGCGGCTGCATTTCCGTTGGAGGCGGAAATGTTGTAGGCCCATGTGCTCAGATTTGGGTGCACGTTAAAGAACCCCAGGTGGTCTAAATTTCCGGAGCCCTCCACTACGGCGTCTCTCATAATCATATAATGGTTTTGGGACGTTAAATCCCACATATCAATTAAACAACGAGTCGCGCACACTGAGTTGGAAGCATTCCGGAATGACCTTTTGTCTGACTCCTTTAAAACGCATACGACGACTGGACGTCGCGGATCTCCGCAGGAATGGCTTCCTGTAGTTGCCGCGCTGGTTTTCAACTCCCCATTTCTGACCCTGATACTCACTTCCTCTGCTTATGGCGACGTCATCAACGTTTGAAACGCTCCCTTCACTCCCAGCCACACAACGTCCAACTTTCTTCGCGCATTGATGCTCGGCGGGATGAAATTATCGCTTACGGCACTTCCCTCGAGCACTCTCGTTGGAACACGCTGTGTGACGGCCTTGACTCCGCACTGCACTCGTGCTCTGCATGGTCTCTGTTTAGGTCTCTCTTAGGTACCAAGCCTGCCGTTGCTCCCACCCTAGCTAAAGCTCTCACTCAAGGAACTCCATATGATGTTTTGGACCATTTAAAATCTCTGTATCTCCCACCCCCCTCACCCCTTCCTACCCAGATTACTGTGATAAAGCTAACCCAGACCTGGACAACTCATTCACGCTCAGGGAGCTGGAAGCCGCCTTAGCCACTCACTCTACCCGCTCGGCTCCCGGTCAGGATAATATAACGTATACTACACTACGTAATCTCCCCGACAACGTGAAGGAATTTCTCTTACACACATTCAACGAAGCTTGGAACAGCGGCTGTCTTCCAAGCTCTTAGACATCCTCTCTAATTTGCATGATTCCGATGCCGGGCAAGCCTCCATTTCTCTTTAACCTTCGCCCTATCTTTTTGACGTCATGCGTTGGCAAGACTCTTGAGCAAATGGCCTTGACTCGACTGTCTGATTTTATTGAGGTGAAAGAGTTTTTCTCTCCTTCTCTTATTGGCTTCTGACGCCACGTATGTGCGCAGGACATGTTCCTTGTTCTTCAGCATACTTTTGTTTCACCTTCTCGTAGTCAGATCCATGCTCTTGTAACCGTAGATGTACGGAAGACATTCGATGGCATTAGTCATGAACACATACTCGCTCAGCTCTCCTCCCTGTCATGTGGCTCCCGCTTGTATTCTTACATCCAATACTTTTTTTCCAATCGAGCTGCTCGTTTAGAGTCGATACTCATTTGTCTAACCTACACTCCCTCACCCACCGCACTCCTCAAGGTGCCGTACTATCTCCTACTCTATTTAATATGGCTATGGCCCCCCTTGCATCCCAACTGTCCCAAATACCTGACATCAACCATATTTTTTATGCAGACGACATCACTCACTGGTGTACGTCTGGATGTCCCGGCCACATGCGGGATACTTCGCAACGTGGTGTGGACATTATCGCGTCTTTTCTCGCTACTGCTGGCCTGTCTCCTGCTTCGGAGATAAGTGAACTACTTTTGCTAAACCGGTCATCGTACCAGCGCTCCCACAACACCCTCATCTCCCTACATCTTTCTAGCTCTCTCATCCCCACTGTTCAGCAATGAAAAGTTCTTGGCTTCCCTTTGCACGCGACAAAGAACGCGCTGGCCCTACATCACGCTGTGAGGACTTGCCACTCGGTGACTCAACTCCTGGGACGCGTTGTCACTCGGCAGTCGGGACGCCACGAGGCTCATGCGTGCCGGGTTGCACATACGCTCGCCCTTAACAAGTTCTTCTACTTTGTACCCTACGTTCGAGTCACCCAAACGCAACTCGACACACTCGAACGAGCTCTATTAGGCCTCTACAAGGCACCTGTAAACGTCCCTATTACTACCTCTACCACTAAGCTCTTTGCCACAGGCCTGTTGTATTCATTACGTTCTCTTATTTCTCTACACAACGACTCTCAGATTTCCCGTCTTTCTCGCACTCGTCAAGGCCAATGGCTATTGGCCCAAGCCTGTATCTCTCCCATTCCCGTTTCCGTTTCAACTTTGCCTTCTGCCGCTAGCACCGCTGCTTCAACCCTTCGCATCCTTCCCCTCCCATCCAATATGTCCCCCGTTCTTCACGCCGGCTGGCGTCATGCGGCAGCACAGCATCAATCTCCTCCTCTCTCTACACAGGGAGTTGCCTACACGGATGCCTCATACATGGCTCCTCGGGGCTCGTGTGGCTACGTTATCTACCATACACACCTTTCGGCACCTGACACGCACACCAGTGGACCATACTTGCACCCGCCAAATGTACTTTCATTCGAGGTCCTTTCCATGGTCCACGCCATGCAGACATTTTCCTCCCTCCCTTCTTTTCCCGAGCACACGATTTACTCAGACTCTCACGCCGCCATCCGTCACATACAGAACAACACGTTGCCCCCTGCTCTTGAACAGGAGGTCAAGCGAGCGGCCTCTGCTCTTCAACCCTCCACTGTCTTCCTCCGCTGGGTTCCTGGGCATTCAGGTGTTAACGGCAATGAGCTAGCTCATCAGCTTGCCCGCGATATATTGCACCGGGCACCGTTCATTCCCTGGCCCACACCTTCGGGAGAAGGTGTGGGCAAGGGAATGAACGGAAGACAGTGAGAGCTCCGCGAATAACGATGGGTAGATCTCCTTGCGTCAAACTATCAAGGAGGTATATCTCCAGCTCCGGCTCGACAAGCGTCTTTACCCTCCCCGTCATCCATCACTCACTGCACTCGAGGTTCGAACTCTATGGCACATCCAAATGAATTGCCTGATCACCCCCTCGCCTTTTCCTTTATAAATATAGGTCTAACCCCTGCTGTCCTAATTGCCCCTCCCCATATGCCGGCCTGTCACACTGCCTGTTTTACGGCCCAACTGCTCAGCAATCGAGCTCTTACCCACCCCATTCCTTCCCATCGCCTCCTGGTTCGACTGGATTGGCGCCGAATGGGAAGAACAGTTTTGACTGGTCGCACAGGCGGTTGAAATGCTCGGCCTGTAAATTGTGGCTGAATAAATGTCGACTTGTACTACTACTACTACTACTACTACTAATATTAATAATAATATAATAATTATTATTATCTTGTGTTTTACGTTCCCAAACCACATTCATTCAACGACTCTAGAAATTTGACCATCTGGTGTTCTTTAACGTGCACTGACATCGCGTAGTATTCGCGTCTCTACCATTTCGCCTCCATTGATGTGCGACCGCCGCTGCGGGGATCAAACACGCGACCTTGGCGTCAGCATACGAGCACCGTAATCACTACACCACCTCAGCGGACCATTTACGTCACAGTCACGCCAATAAGAGATAAAAGTGGGTGTGGTTGATCGCCCATCTCTTTTGCTGACCCGCGGTACGCTGGCTGATTCCCACTCGGAAGGCGACGACGATGAATGCAACACATCATCATCATTCTTACTGACACAGCGACGTCTTATCATTCCGAAAAAATTTCAGAAGATTATGCGCCTGACTCTTGGCCCATCGCCCGGAGCGAGTAAATAAGTGAAAACCATTCCATGATAATCATCATCACCACAATCATGATCAGCGCGCACGCGCAGCGAAGGCCTCGTGGCATGGACCTTCCTGTCGTTCGCTGGGCCTTCGCGTCTCGTCAGAGCATCCCAGTTCTTCCCGCTTGCCAAAAGCGTCACGTCCTCCAGCAATCTCTTTTGGACTGCCTGACGAACGTGACCAGAGTTCTACGAGGACGAAGAGTTATGCAAGGTTTCGGGTCGATGTCCGTTGCTCCGGTAAGCTTAACTGCATCTTCTTCTTCGAGGCCTTGTATTCGTAGGCGAAGGACCTTTAGTCTTACCTAATCGGTAGCATATTCAAATCTCTCTCAAAATCTGTATAATTGTAAAGTGACACAGTTGAACAACGGCTTCGTTAGGATCATAATCATTTAGTGCACCAAAAACTCCTGATTACGTGGCGCCCCGGGTCACGTTAGTTCTCGGTGTGTTTCACGCTCCCATGTGGGAGACACTTCCCTTCCTTTTCCGTTTTGATCTCTTTTTTTCTGGCTACGTTTTAAAACATGCTGCAAGCTGCCATGTGCAGTTTGAGCGCAACAGAGGCCCGTGCCCCTACTAGAACCAGTGGTTAAGTTTTACACGCGTCTGAACTGGCGTGGCACATTGTCGTCTCGTTTCAGCCCCGCTGATGTTGTACGTTTTAGCACCTTGCATCTCTGTAAAAATTATCATGTGCCACAGCACTACTTGATGTCAAAACAAAAAGTATAACTACATCGAATGTTGCATTATTTTCAGTTCTTAAGGAATAATGCATTCAAAACAATGAGCGCGGAAATTTCAACGTGGCATTGTCGGCCGCTTTCTCTGTTTATATTTCCCTTTTCATTTTTACGGTACCTGTCCTAGGCTCTCAGTCGCGCGAAGGCAAAGGTTAAGGCAGCTTTATTATTGAGCAAAACCGCGTTGACTGTAAACCTCCACATTGAAAACCATTTTATTGCATCCCTTAACGTTACGCTTTGGAATCACAAACCTTATTCACTTAATTGTTTGTCGGATACTCTACAAACTTTGTAGTGGCACACTAAACAGTTCACAGTTCTGGTCTCACCGTACTTAGCCAAGGATGTTTTGAAAATATTATGTCAACAATAAGTCAGGGCTCAGGTTTGGCCCTACTATGTACTGTATCAATTAAACCCTGAGCAATGATATGTGCAACATGCGCAGAGGACGAAGCTTGAACCCTCCGGCAACCCTGGCATCACCACTGACTTGCTGTCCGGGTGGGGTCCCTTTAGCGTGAACCGAACACGCCCGCAGTTGAAGATGGTACGCAAGAAGTGGCACAAGGAAAGCTACTTGGCCATCAGCGCCATCTACTTCACTATGCTTTTGTTAGTCTGGACAGAGGGGGTCGCTCAGAGTGGCTGCAACACCAGTACGCACTGCGAAAGAAAAACGAACACGTTACACTTATGTTCGTTTTGCTGTCACACGCACATTGACAGGAGTGCAGCTAACCTGTTTCACCGAAATCGGTGTGTTAGCCGTGTTAGCTAAGCAGTCGCTCACACATTGAGGTCGACCAATTAGGAACCTGTCTGGCGAAATCATGTGAAGTCGACCGTGTCGTCATGAGGAGTTATCTCGGAATGTTTTCTTCAAGTTGTGTACAAATCCTTGGGCGCCATCTTGCATTCCTCGTGTTCATAATGTCGGCGGTCACGCCAGCTCTGGAGGAGACATGGTGTTTTGAGAGAGCGCGTCTCCGTTACTGGCGCTATGCGGGACACCAATGGGGACGCGTCACTGCGACGGGGCTGCATCAAGGGTGCTGTGACGTGGTGGTGGCATTGCTTCGAGCCACAAAAAGGGGCACGAAGGAACAAATCAGACAGACGTATGATATTGGAGAGGGAAACACGTCTATCGATTCTTCACTGGAAAGCGCTCGGACGCACGTGTGACTCGAGCAGAGCTACCCACCATGTGGCGTTGCATCACGACCACTCCGATGGCGGACCGACAGCTTCCGTTGAGGCCTGAACGTGTTTGCACTGCAATTGAATGGAATAAAGGAGGCGTTGTTTAGGGGTACCTAGTCAGCCCGCGTTACTTCGGGACATGCTATATAAGGCTAAGACAGTGCGCGTGTTCCCATGATAGCCATTGGTACGTCATTTAAAGGCAATTAAAATAATGGGCACCGTCGTTAAACTCAGTTTCAACTTGAAACCACGCAGTCTTGGAAGCAAGATAATACATTTTATTTCCGCAGCTGTCTACAAGAAACACGCCGTAGGCTTAGAATTCAGCCACCACGAGCACGCCGATCCATGCTTCAACTCCAACCGATACGAGTGCTGCCCCTCGGTCCAACAGCTCTTCGGCAGTCTGCTCAAAAAGCGACTGCATACCTTCCAGATGGTCGTTTCCGCCATGGCAATACACGCTGAAGCACGCGTCCAGTTCCAGACTTCGAGCCAACGCGCTGCTAGAGCCAACGCCGGCTTCATGGACGTCTTTTATACAAAGGATAGAGAAGTATTTTTGCAATGCTTTTGTAGCGGTGTTGCACATGCCACGGCCACTTATACTCACTTTTTAGATCAAGCGGCCGTGCGCATGCACTCCCCAAAAATCATTTTTTGGTGCGGCCTGCAAATAATCTAAGTATAGCGTCTTTAAGTAGCTCTGCAGAAATGAAGACGCAAGATATTGTAGAGGGGGGGGGGGGTGACTGATCCTGATGAGTAAATGAAGAGAAATGTCGGATATAACACAAAGACGTACGAATATTAGTTCGGGTATATGGAAATAATTAGCGAAAACGTAAAACTTAGAACAAAGAGAATGGAAGATACAAACCCTTACGCAACGTATTGGCTCTGGGTCATCTCATGTGCGCAATCTTAGGGTCTCACTGTTATGGTGGGTCGTCTACAGACGTTCCAAGCGGATCACGTTAGGATGCCGGATCGCATATAAATGGACATGCGCGCCACATGTGTGTTTCGTTTAAGTGGTGGACTGTATCGCAAAGCCACAGAAGGTTTCGTAGCTACATACTTTGGCATTTTGGTCGACCCTGCATGGTAATGCGAGTATTCCACGTGCCTTCTGTTGTTTGGCTTGCGCATGCGTAAAGCTGTGTTTGTTTCTTATTTGCATGTTTCATGTCCAACCTTGGACAAAGCCATACCTGGATTCTAAAAAATACTAAAATACAAAATATTTGATGAACAATTTATAACACAAAATGTCTCAAACACTGACATAAGCATCGCTGGCAGCCCGTGTTTTTTGAAGGCAACTCGGGTACAGAAAAAAAGGTCTAGTGCAGTTGGCACGTTGAATAATGCACTGATGCAAAAGCATCGAAATTATTTCAGTTTTGTACTCCAATGGCGACACTAAAGTATAGTGATGTTACTTGAATGATAAAAAGGTAAGAGACAAGCTCTAACAGCCCTGTGAAGTCGGATGCACTCTAGTGAGCACTTAATAGGCCTTTTGGAGACCAGACACTACAATCTGCATTGCCTGCAGCATACAGATACATTTTGTCTCTCTATCTCTCTCTTTCGGAATTGTGTAATCGTCGCATCTGTGTCACGCCTCTTCTTTCTCACTCAGTGGGTGCAGTCTACTTCTTACTTGGGAGAAATCTCGGAGCACTCGGTATCCGATGGGGCCAGAACTGCAGCCGCGCGCCGGCAGCACCTCGTGCATGCGCAGACGCTTGAGGCGCGTGCATGGTGTTGAATCGCAATGTCTGTGGTGTCGGTGTGCGCTGGCCACATTGTCGGGCAGCCTGCTGACTTCATCGTTGCTTCGGAAACTCGGCCGCTATTTTGGGGAGCTCTTCCGGCGGTGTCCGATTCCAGGACATGTCCAATTCGGCCTCTCCTGATTGGCTGGAGTGCGCCGTCTGTTTCGGTTCTTTCTTCTGCAAGGTCATTTTGACGCCACGTAGCTTTAACAACTCTCGACACGAAGGACAAAGACGGAATACGTCTCGCAACAAAAAATGCTGCTCTCAGAGATCCGCATTTACACGCACATCTTTGAGGCCGCGCATAGACTGTAATCACGTTAGCCTTTGAATAAGGTTTAACGCTGCCGTACACCTGACACCTCTGAAAGATCTGTATACGCATTCCCTGCAATGCTCTTCAAACATCTCAACACGTTGATACGAACGAGCAGAATTCTCCAGTTCGTTTGAAGTCCTGTTACTTTACTATTAGTCATCTTAGTTTCTTTTTACTGTGGGAATGTGCTGGCGGGTTCTGTGCATCACGACTCAGTTTTTTTTCTGTAACTGAACGTGCTCCGGTGAATCAGACATGATTACAATCGGACACCGCGAGAATAGCTCCCCTGTACTGAACGCTCTGGGATGCCAACAAATCGGCCTTCATACGCGATAATGGTGTTCTAGGAACAGTATTTAACAGCATACAAAGTTTGCTCTTTCAAAAAGTTATGGTACTGAGTGCGGTCACGTATATTTTTTGTGTGTGCCCCACAGTACGCTCCAACAGGGAAGGCCATAATTTTGCGGTATTTATTTTACGCTAAAGAAAACAGAACCACTCTACAGCGACTGCCGTGCGGCTACGCTGGTTCCACACAATAAAAGAAACGAGAACAAGTTCACAAAGGCTGTAGGTTAAGCTGACTGCCTGAACGTGCGTCTTCACGATGAGAGTTCATTACATAAGGTTGTACTCATTCGCTGGCACCCAAATGCACGCGTGAAGCTTTCAACTTCACTTGGTACCTCGTCATGTCCCGAGCGGCAGGAATGACGGTGCCGATTTCGGACGGTGCAGGCTCAATGCAACCTATAATAATATTTTCAAGCCTGCTTACTGCCGCCGTGACGTCACTCGTTGTGCCCGAGCGACCACGCGCATGGGAGGCTGTCAATGGATTGCCACCATTGTCTCCCATGGAAAGATCAATCATTTGCGATTTGTTTTACAGGCAGCTTTATTTTGCCTTTTGCGTGATAAAAGGCGCTGATTTAAGTAACCTATTTCGCATGAAATCATTTCAAGGTTCTTCTGTGGACGATTTCTTCCACGAAAAAGTAAAAAAAGAATGTGCTATCGAACGTGTGGTCGATCTATAAGAGCAAAATTGGACGGACCACCAAAGTGACAAAATATTTAAGGTAAATGTTATTATTTCATTACACACGCACACGCACGCACGCACACACACACAATCTAGCACATGTAGAAAAGCTGTGCCATCTCGTTTGCAAACTTTCTGCAATTTTATTTGTACTCTTTCGAACATTTGTCCTCATAGGCATGAAGTTGTGGAGGAGAGTGTGTGCTGCTGCCACAAGTATGTTACTCAAACAATATCAGGGTGATGATCACTGCAAGGAAAAACAAAATATTTCGTTTCATAAAGATTTCTTGTGACCTACACAAGAAGCGGTGTTTCCTCTTTTGCTCTGGCCCATCTCACAGTGGTACGTAGTCGCTATTATAACTTAGGTCCTGGGAAAAATGTTAGTACTCGGTATAGATAGAGCCCTTGTGGGTGCTTCTGCTGCACTGCCGGTTCTTAGATCGGTATATTTCGTAGTGGTTCTTGAATACTCTAGCTTGAAGTACAGCTCACACACCTGAAAACTAATTAGGAAAGCGCTTTACCATAAGCGTAAACACGCAGCTAGAGAGAGAGAGGGATAATTTATTTACAGAAAGGTAGAGAGGTCGGCTTGAGCTATAGTTTGCTCTGGCCTGCTACTCGACACTGGGGAAGGGTGACTGGAGAGTGAAAGAGTGATGAATGATGATGGTAAGGTAGAGAGATGATATGTTCTTATTAGGCTAGGTAACTCTACTGACGTGCATAGAGTTCAGTGGCTTCTAAGAAAGCGATGACGGCTCGTATAATCACATGTGTGCTGCTGGCGTCAGGCAAGGACCTAACACAAGCTCATCGGTTAATGTTCGACTAATATATCGGCCAATCGAAGATATCAGTTGCTGGCGTTCGCTTGCATATGCTGGACAGTCGCAAAATATAGGTTGGAGCGTTTCTGGCAACCGACAGTGACCACAATTGGGACCTGTGTCATTACAGCCAATCAAGTAGGTGTAACGTCTCGTGTAAGCCACACCGAGGCGAATGCGGTGGATAACGCATTATATGCTTCGCTTTAACTTGTTAGGCATACAGAACTTCATTTCCGGGTCCCATTTGTGCCGCCGCTTGTGCTGGTGTTCTGGTTTCTGCCACTGCTCTAAGATGGAGTTGCGCATTACGCTTCGAAGTGGGATGTTAGTGTATTGTCGAGAAAATCTGATGCACAGTTCCGGGGCACTATTTAAAGCTCTCTCAGCTTCAGCGTCCGCCGCTTCATTGTCCATTATGCCACGTACAATAAGCAGGTATCCATTGAAATGTTACATCAAATCCTTTTTTGTAGCACTGCCAAGAAGCTCTGCTATTTCAATCGATAAAGTATGATATGAACCTTGTCTCATGAAGCCATCGATGGTTTGAAGAGCAGCTTTGGCATCGCACATTCGTCCATTTACGTCCATTTACGTCCATTATCGTCCATTTAAGAGCGGGTTCTGTCGACATGAAACGTATTGCGTCCCGAATAGCAACAAGTTCCGCGGCTGTTGATGTGGTCTTGTGATCTATCTTGAAACGTCGAGTTATCTTCATCTCCGGGATGACAAAGGCTGCGGCGGAGGTACGCGACGTGGTAGATCTATCGGTATATACGTGTGCAACACCGTCGTACATAGTATAATTGTGCTGCAGTGTAAGTTGCTTTAGGCCCATCGATGATACAAGGGACTTCTTCATAATCCCAGGAATATGAAGTATGACAAGTGGTCCAGGCAGGAGCCACGGAGGTGTCTCAGGACCACGGGGGGGGGGGGGGAGAATCTTGGTGGTATGATGTTCTCGAGCCGCGATATAGCTCTTGAATAACTGCAGTTTCGGTGGCTGGCAGGGAGCGCTGATAGGGGATGTTGCCTGTGTCGATACAACAGGCGAAGGTGGACTCGAAGAGGCTCGCAGAGCAAATATACTTTGATTGGACAAGCCCGAGCTTCGGCGAGAATTAACTTGTTTGATGTGCATTGAGGTAAGCCTAAACATGTGCGCAACCTTTGAGCTTGGATGCTTTCTAGCGTGCTCGCACAAATGGGTTTCATGCTTGAAAGCACGGGCATGCTGTATCATAAGTACCCCACGAATAAAGATTGGTACAGTTGCAGGAGAGCTGCCTCCGAAGGGCCCCATCTTGCTCCGGCCATGACCCGAAGAACGTGGATAAAACTCTTGAGCTTTGACTTCACGGCTGTGACGTGTTTTGACCACGATAGATTCCGATCGAGGATAACACCCAGGAATTTGTGTTGCACAACAGCACGAATTTCTGTTCCATTCACAGTTAGTGGGTATCTTGTCATTTGTTTTCGTGTAAATGCAAGCACTGCGCATTTTTCAGTTGACAGTGTGAGACCCTGGCGACGTAGGTACCTTGCTGTGATGGTCACTGCACGTTGTAGTCGAGCACGTTGTTGGGGGCGCATAGCTCTAGAAGCCCCGATGCAGATGTCGTCCGCATATGTGCTCACCTTCACCGTGTCAGGAAGTTCAGTAGCAAGTCCAATCAAGGTGATGTTAAAAAGTGTCGGACTAAGAACACTCCCTTCGGAACACCATGGTGAATGTTATAATGGTCTGCATCTCCATCGCTTGTTGACATATACACGGTACGGTCGCTAAGGTAGCTCACGATCAACGCATATAGTCGTCCACCAATTTCTAGATCCTCAAGCGCATCAAGAATGGCATGATGTAAGACATTGTTGTATGCACCTTTGTTGTAAAAAAAAACAGCAGCCACTAATCTGCCTCGACATCTTTCCCGTTCAACATCGGAGACCAAGTTGATGACCCCGTCAATGGCTGATCGGCCTCTCCTAAAGCCATTCATGAACGCAGGAAAGCGACTATTGCTATCTAAGAGCCACTCTAACCTCGACAATACTATCCTTTCCATGTCTTTGCCAACGCAGCTGCTTAAGGCGATCGGCCGTAAGATGAAAGCTCATTAAGGCACTTCCCCGGTTTAAGCAGTGCGATTATGCGGCTGCACTTCCACTTATCTGGAACATTTCCTGACTCCCAGGAGGTGTTGTAGTAAGATAACAGGATCTGTCGTGCTTATGTATCAAGATGGCGAAGCGCAGAGTACGTAATTCCGTCCGGCCCGGGTGCCGATGAGCGCCGGGAAAGTGAAATTGCAGCGTCCAGTTCCTGCGTGTTAAAAGGCACTTCGAGGCGTTCGTCGAAGCACGGGGGCGCAGTGGTGGTAAGAGTTTGGGTCACAGTGTCAGCGGTGGAAACGACAAGGCTACAGTATTCCTTGGCTGCCTCTAATTCACTCCGACTCTGATGTAAAGCTACCGCACGGAATGGCTAAATTTGTTGTGGCGAAGATTGTTAACTTCGTAATATCCGCCAGATTTTAGAGAGAGGCTGTCTCGGGTCCAAAGAACCGCAGGACGTCCTCCATCGTTGCCTGTCCAGCTTGTTGAGATGCTGAAGTACGTGTCGTTGAGCTTGACGGCAGGCTGAGAGGTCTGACGGTGATCTTGTTCTTCTGTATCGCCGTTCTGCACGGCGATGGATAGCACGAAGGGCCTCGTATTGTAAGTCGTTAGCTGATCGTTGCAGCGGAATAGTAACTTGTCTTGTTGTGTCAAGCAAGGACGAAGAAATGATGTCTTCTACTTCGGATGGTGTAGTAGTGCAGTGACAGCTGCTTTTCACAGATGATTTCAAGAGACGCCAGGCTGTATGAAGAACGCAGCGTGTGGCTGAACGGCAGTACCACTTAAACTGAACATATGTAGGCAAGTGATCACTACCGTGAGTCTCTATATCCGTGGACCAAGCTGCAGAAGACAGGAGACTCCTAGATACAAATGCAATGTTGAGGCAGCTGCTGTAAGAAGTACCCCGAATGAAAGTGGGCGATCCGTCGTTCAGCACCTTTAGTCCAAAATTACACACGAAGTCACACAAATCTCTGCCACAGCTGTTCATTACAGTGCTACCCCAGAGGGGATGATGTGCGTTGAAATCTCCAGTGACAAAGGGGGGCTCTGAACGGCCTCAAGCACAGACCTAAGGTGAGAGCAGTCCGTCTCCGCACTTATTGAGTATATCCTTTGATAACTGACAACGTGTGCCTATTATACTTCATAGTCAAGCAAACGTAATCATTCGTTGTATGCGACAGAATGTCATGTCGTACGTACGTCATATCGCGGCGTACACAAACTAGCACCTTGCTTGCACGGTGATCACTGCGAGATCAAAGCTGGACGTACCCAGACAAACGAAATGTAAAATCCATGTTTGGTTCGCAGATGACAATAACTGGGAACTGGTATTTCAATACCCGCTGTCTGAAATCAAAGAGACGACCACGTAACCCACGAGCATTCACTGCATAACAAGCGTCTGCCCCACGTGAACTTCGAACATCGAGGCCATGTTCGCTTACTGAAGAACAACAAAAAGTGGCTCCAGGACCTCAAGTAACTGGACAGAAGCTTTAGCTGCCGGAGTGTTTAGACCACTAAGGATCTTGCGCATTGAACACATAAAATTTCTAAGCATACTCTTGACGTCATTATTATCCATCTTGTCGTCCTCCTCGCTGCATTCAGCAGCATTATGCGTGGAAGGCATACACGTTGGTCTTGATGGTAAAGAAGGCCACTCCGAAGTAGTACAGGCCGGTGGCTGGTTGGCTCGTCCATTCGTCGGCTGTAAAGGTATGGAAGCACTGACATCTTCATTTCTGGCCGGTAAATGCAAACGACGAAAAGGTGAAGCCGGGACATTTGATGTCAGTTCTTCAACTCGGTTAGCACTGCTCCTTCGTTTGCGTCGGTGTCATGAATGACGTATACTGCGCCGGACAGTCCTTGCAGCTTCTCTGTGCGTGGAGTGGTCCCTAACCATCTTCATGATAGTTATGTGGTTCCTCATTTTAGGATAGTACTTTGAGATTGCGTCATGGGCACCCGTTCAGTTAGGACAATTTGTGGCAGCGTTGCAGTTGCAATCGTAATGATTTCCACCACATTGTTTGCAAGTTACCACACCCTTACAAACTGCACTGACATGCCCGAATTTCAAACATTTATGGCACTGTAGAGGCCTCGGTACATAAGGGCGTACCGGATGACGCACATATCCAACCTTGACGTGAGTAGGCAAAGGCTCGGACTCGAACACTACTTTCACACAACGCGACCGTCCAAAGCGGTGAAAACCAATTACAGGAGCCGTCGAAGAAAGCGATTTCTCGAGGCTTGAGTCGAGGCTTCGTCCACATCATAAATGACGCCTATCGTAGTTGCTTTGTCGTACGCGGAAAACGTGCACACTGGAATGTTTCCCAACTGAATGATGGCCTTCAGCGTGTCCAGTATAGCCTTTGAAGTAACATCTACCGACAAGATGTTCTTGCGGGTATTTATACGTATTTTCTCAACCTGGCCAGGGGCGATACGTTCGAAGTACTCCGATAAGCTTTGCCTATTAGGGTGTTCGGGACGTCTGTTGTCGTTGTCGGCATGTACGAGATCGTGAAGGACCGCCTGCTACTCGCCTTTTCGGTGCCTGTCGACCGGTCGGCGACGTCCTTCTGATCTTCCTCTTCAGACGGCGGCTTGGAACAGGGGTCAAATCACTATCCGAGGCCATGTATTCAGTGGAAGAGCCATCAGAAGCGTAACTGTGCCCCACGTTGGGGCCGAAGCGGTTACTCACATCGGACACACCCTGATGAGGCCGTCCAGGGCCCGGAAGCTGGGCGGGGTTTTGATACCCAATTTTACGGGACCACGTCCCCCAGTTTTCTTGTCTCAGATTGCAGAAGTCGCAAATAATATCGAGAAAACTTCGACAGCTGAACGCTGGAGCTGTTCTCTGTGATCACTTCTTCTTGCTCCTCCCAACACGCATCTAAACTTCAAGAAAAAATATTAGGCTAAGTTGGTGGCAAGACTGGCGCAAATTTGTAATACCGCAATAAAGTGGTTGAAACACCGGCAAGAAAATACTACGCACAAAACCGATGCACTAAACATTGCAACAACATTCCTTCTATTTTTCTCAACCACGTAAAGATAGGTAATGCAAGAAGTCCACGGTTATAATCGCCAATAGCAAAATGTTTACTGACCTTGAAAGAAAAACACCTGTTTTGAAAATGTACTGCGAGGGTGTTTATTATTTTGATTCCAGGGCTGACACCAACAACTGAGAAGCACTCATGACACTTTTATTTTTGGTCAAGATGGTGCCATTGTAACGACTTCTAAATATGTAGTACGGGGTGACGAACCTTCGCCGCACAAAGGAAACGAATGTCGACATCAGCTTGATGAACGACACGCTGCCATTTAGTTCTTCAGTTGTCCTTGGGTCATGAGAACACACGCAACTTTGGTCCCTTTGCTAAGACAATGTGCCACGCAGCATCGCGCAACCGTTCAAACTTGCAGCCGTAGCAATCGTGAATATCCAGTGCACAAAGCGCATCACTTATTCATGCTGCATTTCAAGGGCACAGAATTCATGCTGCATTTCAAGGGCACTCGATTCGCCAACAAGCACACCAGGACGCCACAAAAACGTTCATCAGGTTTGGCAATCCATGTTGTCCAGTGACGAGAGCAAGCGTAGGCACATCTGTTCAGCGAAACACACAGGTCTAAACAGTGTGACGTGAAAGGCTGCCGCAGGAAAAGTGAGCAGGCCTAAAAATATCTACGTGGCATTGGCTGGCCGTGTCACAGCCGCATCGCAATGCTACGCACCACGAAATTTCCGCTAAAGGGGAAACAGACTGTACATGGTAATTTATATGCGTGAAAGCAACTTCGACCTATTCAAACATGACGCCAAAGAAATAGCGCAAACGTAAAGGCAGTTTCACAAAAGGGAAGGGAGACAACACAAGCGCTCCGTCAATTGAGAGCCATTTCTTGCGTATGGAGAAGGGAAACTGAAATACATGGCTCGAGGCCATAGAAATATTATTCACGATTATACTGGGATCTTAAAGGGAACATTTCAGGAAAGTGAAGTTCCTTCTTTCTTCGACATACGCATAAAAATGACATTGGCCCCAACAAAAAATTAGCGAAGAAAAACACACATGAAAGAAATGAAGACTGGTGCTTGATTCTAAATCTTTCGTCCTCCGTACTGCGTATGTTTCTAGTGTTTTTACGGTTTTATTTCGTCGGTTAATGTCTACCTTCACCAGCTACCAGCCCGTTCAGTGCTTGGTCTTGTGAATCACAGGAATGGGAAAATGGTGGAAATCTAGACGTTTCGACTGCGTTCTTTCTGCGTGCTATTCGCCTCGTTGTTTGGTGAAGTCTTAATGTGAAAACACGTGCTGTCGACGTGATTTTCATGCGAGAACGTTAGGCAGCACAATGTAGCCCGTCTAATGACGAAATTGTACACGTAGTAGTAAATATGAAGTGCAGGCTAAACCGTTAACGTCACACCACGCAATTTCTGGTTACTTGTGTTCGCGACTGATGCGTCATAATATGGACTTGCATAAACACATCGAGAAAAGTGAGATATAGAACTTTAACAAAAGGTACACTGCCAAAAAAATGGAGAGAACGATTCACGGGGAGCACTCTGTAGAAACTGAATGTAGCAATTCAGAGAAACGCAAACAGATGTAGTGTTCTGCTACTATTATGAAAGTGCCACTTGGGTCCATGCAGCATGTTCAAAAAGAAAAGGTAACGAAATGCGATTTGCTCTTACGTTGTGTCGCTCTTACGACCATGCGTCACTTTGCTTACGACACGAGACTAAGTTTGCTGGAGCTGACAGAAGAGAACAAAGAGGACGGAGACTCTACACCTCTTGTCAGCAGCCCGCTGTGCTCCGGAATGGAACAGGCAAACGTGTGGCGCGCAACAACCACGCACGAGATCGCATTCTTGGGTGGCCACGCCTTCGAATTCCTCCGCACCCGCTGAACGTCTTGACTCAACACATGGTGCAGGAGACGCAGTGACATGGGGCTTGACAGATCGCCTGGAAGTATGTTTTTCACACCAGTGGAGTTTCGCGTAGATCATAGCACACCTTTCGCAGAATAGAGGCGAGGAAGGCGAAGACACGCTCAAAGCACATTTGTTAATCCATTCATGAAGGTTTCTTTTTTGTGTATGTCAACGAAAATATTTATCGTTGAAAACAATCTCGAAATACTGTCTTAATTTTCGCATATACGATTTCTAATTTGATGATCACTCATTTGTCTGAAATAGCCACACCACGGTGATCTAGTGGCTAAGGTACTTGGCTGCTGACCCGCAGATCACGTGATCGAATTCCGGCGGGGGCGGCTGCATTTTCGATGTAGGTGGAAATGCTGTAGGCCCGTGTGCTCACATTTGAGTGCACGTTAAAGGATCTCAGGTGGTCAAAATTTTCAGAGCCTTCCACTACGGTGTCTCTCATAATCATATCGTGGTTTTGAGACGTTAAACACCACATATCAATCAATCATGATTTGTC
>NW_023613914.1:9197500-9315000 GCF_013339725.1 Rhipicephalus microplus | reverse complement strand
GCTCGCTGCTTCATTTTTCAGTCGAGGGACTGGAGTAGCATGCCTCTAAACCAGGGTTGTGGCATTGAAAACCGTACGTGAGCAGGTATCAAGTTTTGTTGCTCGCGCAGGAGAGCAAACATCTGTCGACTGTAGTCTCTTTTCCGTTGTCTGTCGCAGGTGTGGATGGTCTTTTATTTGTCTGAATGCCTGTGAATGAGAGGGCTTCCTTTAATTAGAGGAGAGCACTTTTAGGGTCAGGCTGTCATGTGCGGTACGTAGTTTGTACGTCGTTCAACCACCTCACGAAAGCATGTGATCAGCAGTAGGAAAGGAAATGATGATATCTGGTGTGTAGCGTTCGAAAGCAATGATATTATTATGGGTGTTGCCGTAATACAGTTTACGGAAGTTTTGACCTTCTGATGGCCTTTAACGTTCACCGACATCGCACAGTAGACGGGTGTCTAGCATTTCACCTCCATCGAAGTGCAACCTTCGCGGTTGGTATCAAAAGCACCACCTTCGGATCGGCAGCTGAACTCCGTTACAGCTACGCCACCGTGGCGGACAAACGTACTCGCTATGTAAAAGGGTCATTTACTTTGTTTCAAGGGACTGCCTTTCGATAGCCGTAATTTGAAGGGCCCCACTAGCTATAAAAAACTGATCTTCCATTTCATCTGTGCTCTGTGTTTCGATGCGATGGAAGAATGATTGAAAAAACTTTGCAGAGACGCAAACCTATGGGGTTTCACAAAATCAACCAAACACCAAACTCTCGTTTTCTCGTCGCAATGAACTAGTTGGCAGCACAAAGTTAACTGTTGCCAGGCACACATGTCAGTGATTTGATACATGGATAAAGTGGCCACCTTTCGAAGAGTTCAAGAGCGCACTGTGTGCATGAAAAGCAACCCATGCTTTTCAGATAGGAGCCCTTCCACCAAGGCGACATTGACAAGAGTGATTTCTGAGGTAACACGATTTAAATGAACAAAGCGTTTACTGTAAGCAGCGGTCATAGCACCAAGCCTCTGAACGTATAGGTCAGCATATTGCGAGCTGTTTTTTGCTTGTCACATCTCACTGAACAGTGGCCAAGTAAACGCGAACGCGTAAAAATCGAGAGAAATAGTGCAAAGAGTGAGCAAAGAATAGTGGCATGTGCTGAATGTGTTATATATAGAAGATAAGGCGATTGCCTCGAGCAAGTAACGTGTGTACTTCCAATGTAATGAGTATGTCAAGGCTAATTATTGCAAGTTTGTCACGCTGCCCCTTGGTATTCTTGCATGGAGTCTTGTCTCTCATACCATATTCTAATGAAATAACAAGAGGGCAGCAGGCTGTCGTCTGCCTTCTGCCGATTTTTTTTCTTTTTGCAGCTGTCCAACACTACCCGCCTCTTTGTGGTTAGATACGAAAATTATCGTGATGACGAGCCACTCCCTTAGTGTTCATCTCATACAGCGTGTATACTACGGGTCCACTGGTCTTCCGAGCTATAGGCACTTACTGTGGTGAGGAGCCCCTTCAGCTTGAAGGGACACTGAAGATATAGAATAAAACATTAGCTTCGAAGACTGTACTTTCAGAGCTTTGGTACTAGAAAAGAAACTAAAGGTGAAAATATTGTTTCTAACTTTTGAACCAAAATCTACACAAAGGACGTCACATGTTAGAAAGAGTATCGTATTTTGGTGCCATTGACTCAATACAATTTTCTCAAACTTGGTATGTTATGTCTAAGGCCTTCTAAGAGCACACATCATCTTTAATTTATTGAAAACTACGCAGACACTGGTGGGCGCCGTGAAAACGTCAGGCGGTACAGCGAATGCTGCAGTAACTTCAAGGTGGCTGCAGTATCCACGTTTCATTTTGGTGTGTCTTCTCGATAGGAAGCATCTTCTCACTGCTAGTGCAGTGTTTTTGGTATCATGACACAGTAGTATAATATTAAAAGAGAAGCGCTTTTGCTCATTAGTGTACCTTTAACCACTGCACAACACAGTTGGGGGAAATAGATGTAAACGTGCTAGGTTTGAACCATACATATACGATGATGTAGCATTGCATTTGGCATCGCCAGACTGCCATAGTTTTTCGGTGCAAGTTGTGTAATTCCCAGGCGGCGCGCGCGTTTCCGTTGTAGCCTTTACCACGTCATTTAGGGCAGTTATATGACGGGAACCATAACCGCACTCAGGTTCAACTTTAGACCTCACAGTCTTGGAGGAGAGATGTTCGATCGTATTTCTGCAGCTGTCTGCCGGAATTACGCCGTAGCCTTGGCCTTCAGCCACGCGCATCCGTACTTCAACACTTACCGGTACGAGTGCGGCAACTGGGCTCAAGGGCACTTCCAGAGTGTGCTCGATCTGCTACTGGAAACTTCCCAGAGGGTCGTGACCGGCATGGCGATGCGCACGCAAGCACACGCCCGGACCCAGAATTCGAGCCAACGCGCCGCCAGGACCAACACCAACTGCATCGCCGTATTGTGCACCAAAGAAAGAGAGGTATTTTTGCAATGCCTCTGTAACGGTGTTGCACATGACTTCGAAATATGTTTTTGCTGTGCACCAGCATTTTATCTGTGTTGCGTCGTTGTACACAATCTTCAGAAATAACGACGTGTGATAATGAAAGGGGAGGTGGCTGATGCTCATCAGTGTATGAAGAGAAATGTCGAATATCTCACCGAGAAAGAAGTAGAATGTTGGTTAGGCTAATTGGAGATGCTGACCTAAATATCACCGGCAGTACCCTATTTTTGCTGGGACATTAGTGCAAAGAAAACACTCTTAGTGCAGCGGCATGTTGAATTATCTGCTGATTCAAAAACATTGAAATGAAAGTGCTCGTACCGTTCCACGAACACTACACTCTAGTGATGTCGCGTGTAATATTAAAGGAAAGATACAAGCTCTGACAGCACTGTGAAGTCGGATGCCCTCTAGTGAGCACTCATTAGGCCTATTGGAGACGAGACACTCCAAACAATGAGGATTGTCTACGACATACGCATACATTTTCTCTCTCTCTCTTCCTTTCGCACTTCAGTAATGTTCGCGCTTGTGTCTTGCTTATAGTTCTTCACTTACTAGATATATGGTAAATTATATGCCTGAAGGCAACTTGCTCTATATGTTGCACAGAATGGCAAGGAAGACAACGCAAGAGCTGTATCAATTGGTAATTGTTTAGCGCGCACGAACAAAGAGAACTGAAATAAATGGCACGAGGCCATAGCGATAGGATTCCGTATACAGTTGGCTATAGAGAGCACTTTTCGTTGAAGTTAAGTTCAATTTTCGTAAAGCAGGCGCTTGAAAACAAGATAAACTCCTACAAAAACCTAAAGCCGAAGAACACATCAAAGAACTGAAGGCTGGTGCTTTCTACTCATTCTTTCGTGCTACATACTGCTCAAGTTTTTTGTGTATATTAGGTTTTCTTTCGTGAGTTCTTTTCTTTCTTGACAACCCACCAGCTCACTCAATATTTTGTCATTTAAATCTCTCGCATGCTAAACTTAGCGGCAATGTACAAATCTTGATTCCGTTTTGTGTGCGCCCCTTTTCACAGCCACCTCTGTGGGTGTGGTTTTGTTTTTGGGCTACTTGCCTTCACAGCCATTCTTATGCTAGGCTGTTGTGGCCGCTCAATATAGCCCATCGGTACGAAAAAACGTACACATCGAAGTTGAGCTAGCGAAACCATAAGGCCAGGTCACCCGAAAGCGGTTACTTGTGCTAGCGATTGACGCGAAATGTTATGGGCTAGCAGAAACACATCGAGAAAATTGAAAAAGTAAACTTTAACAACATTCACACTGCCGAATAGATGAAGGGAAGTATTTACAGGGAGCATTCCTTCTAAAATGAATGTGGCGATTAATAAACGCTCAATTAGCTAAAGTTTCTGCTACACTAATAGATCATTGGTCACTTCAGTTACGACACAAGGCTAAATTTGCACAGGAGTTTCGAGAAGAGAACAAAGAAGATGGAAACTCGAGACCTCTTCTCAGCAGTCCTGGATGCTCCGGAATGGACCAGCAGGACGCGTCGCGCCCAACAACCATGTACGAGATTCGGCTGTTGGGCGGACACGCGTTCAAATCCATCCGCACCTGATGAACCACTTGACCATGAAGATGACGCAAGTGATGGAGCGGCACGGGACTGCGAAGACGACCTTGAACAATGCCGCTCATCGCCAGCAAGTTTACTCGGAGATCCTATGCGCTGCTTCCGCATAATGGACGCCATGGTAACTAACACGTGTTCAACGCGCATTTGTTAGTTCGTTTCTGAAGGTTAATAATTGTGTATTTTGACCAAAATAATATTTGTTGTCGAAAGCGATCTCGGGATACTTTCTTCCCTTTCGTATACACGATTTCCAGTTCGATGATCTCTCCTTTTAAAGCACGGGTCTGAAATATCCGTCCTGAATGCGGCCCACGGATGTTCGAGAACCTGGCCACGGCATGCGGAGTGTTCGCTATAGTTTGCTAGATGGCATTCACGTCATTAACTCACATATCGCACCTAATAATGCTTTGTTCGGGTAAGCTGTAGAGACGGCGTTGGTCTCAAGCACTTTTGAGCGGCGCCCAATGCGGTTAGTATGTGTTGAAACATAATCTTCATTCCATGTCTCTAAAGCGCAATCGGCGTGCAGATTTGCGTCAATCTGGAGACTATAGTATCAGTATGTCTGTCAAGTGCTCACCCCAACCCCCGTTCAGGAATTATCAGTATATAACATATGGGAAATACTTTCTACTAAGTTGACGCGCTTTGGCTGATATTTTGCTCTCTTGTCGAGGTGACGTTCACCCCCCGTCCCTTGTTTGAGAGCTTATCTCGCAGAATCAGAGTTATCTCTGATTTTTCGAGATAAGCTCCAGTCAAGCAATAAGCGTAGGTCAAGCACTGGGGGACAAAACGCCCAGTTCTATAAAAGAACTCACAAAGGTGCTAATAGAAATGTCCAGCACCATCATGGCGGCCATGAAAAGGTCAAAGCTAGCGTGAGTAGTTTCGAGGAGTCTTTGAAGTTTCACAGTCAGGATTTTGACGAGTTCAGATCTGAGCTAAAGGCTGTCCGACAGGAGCTGTGCGATTTTGAAAAGCGTAGTCTTGAAAACGAAAGGGAACGCCATCAACTGGTGAAGGAACTCAGAGATGCAAAGAAAGAAATTGTAGACCTGAAGCAGTACTCCAGGTGGACTAATCTAGAACTTAAAGGAGCATCCTTAACTGAAAAGGAAGACCTCGGTCAAACACTACATAAGGTGGCCACTTGCCTGAGTGTTCCGCTTTCGGATCATGACGTGGATGTGGCGCATCATGTCCCCACAAAAGGGGGCGGGCTGCCCAATCAATTCCTGTCAAATTCAATTCATGGGCTACCCGTGACAGGCTTCTGTTTGCCGCAATAAAGAAGCGGCTGAATGCGTCCCTGCTGGTTTACCAAGTAGATATCCCAGTATACACGAATGCTCATTTGTGTCCCGAAATTAAAATTCTGCTCGGAAAAGCTATCCAGTGCACCCGGGAAAATAACTGGAAATTTGCATGGGTTGCTGATGGCAAAATTCCAATGCGGAAGTCCGAGAGTTCGAGAGTTGTACACGCCACATGCGATGACGACTTGATGAAAATAGCATAAATAGCGGTTTGCAACTACTGGTACTCCTATAACTAACAGCATGCCACTCTCTGTACTCACACCTTACAACGTACCTAGTAACAACAATATCTCTGTCTTCTACACGAACATCCGCAGTTCAAACAAGAATTTGAACTTGCTACTTGCGTTCCTTTCTACGCATGCCCAGCCTGTCGATGTTATAGCGTTGACAGAAACATGGCTAAAAAGAGAAAATCGCAACATCGATGGGTACATATTCATATCTAATCCACGAGAGTCACGCACGCGTGGCGGTGGTGTGGCCATCTTTGTAAAATCAGGAAACTCGTTTTCGAAAGTAGAATCTGTCACATGCAGCTGCGCAGATATCGAATCACTGTTCATTAACTTGGAGTGTTACCTTATCATAGGAGTTTATACTGTCCTCCGAACTCATCTTACGTTTCCTTTCTAGATATGGTTGAAAAGGCGCTATTTACACGTGCGGCAAACTACAATATTCTCATTGTCATTACGGGAGACTTAAATATTGATACCTGCAGTCTAGCCTTTTCCAAGCGAATTCCGAACTGAACCTGTTCTATGTCTGGCAAATTCTCATAATTTGCAAGGTGACCACGCGAACACTTCACGCATCTGCAAAACGAGCCGAATACCAACCAGCTTTACTTGGTCCTGGTGTAGTGTGACTGGCGTGAGTCAATGCAAGCTGTGAAGAAAGGAATTTTCAGAGTATTCTACTCCTCCCCTTTTTTCTACAGAACATATGCGCTCTCAGAACGTAGAGAATAAAATGATTCAAAGAATATTACATAAATAATGCTTATATGTCTGAAAAAAATAATAAACCACTGCAAGTGACATACAGAAACTATCTATTTTTAAACATATTCGAATTGTAAAGGGATCTCGAAAATGAGATGCCACCTGTTTCACGGGGAAGGCTCAGTGACGGTTCGCACAGGTCACTAAGGAATAAACATCCAAAGAACATTGCATAGAACGCTCGTCTTTATCACGTTGAGTAGCGTTTGAACCCAGTGAAATACTTTCACAAACAAGGCACCACCTGATACATGGCGCCTGCCCTGGAGTCGTTTTTACTAAGAATTTGAGGAACCAGCCAACCAACCAACCTCATAGTGTTAATCTTGTGGACGTATCCTACTGCTGATGCATTCTTCGGCATGGGAATTTGGTATTTGTTCGTTACGAAAAAGCACTTTGTACGTGATGCAGCCAAATCACTGTAGTTTTAATTATTTGTTTTGATGAAGTTCTATAAATGCTTCTGTTGCTTCTTGTAACGATACACAGGTATTTTATATTCGACACAATACTCGAAAAGACTTTTTGCCATAAGTGTTTCAGAAAAAAATGAATATATGTGTAATCTTGCTATTAAATAAAAATTGCTGCAGTTTCACGAGCCAAAGTCACGATGAGATAAGGAGCAAGCCGTGGGTGGTTGGAACTCTTGAATAATTCCGACTACCTGCGGCCTCTGTAACGTGTATTTGTACATATACGTACAAGAGTGGTCTTGTATTCTCATCCAATCATGAAGCGGCAGCCGGGAACCACATCCCCGCCCTAGAGATTAGCATCTCGACGCTTTGCGTGCTAAGTTACCGCGGCTAGTGCATCCATCGATACTGGAACTGTTAGAACGCGAAAGCATCACGTGCATCGCGAAGTAAAAGTTCCGCAACCGGCACTATCATACGAAGATAACAATATTCGCGTGCCCAAGCGATCTTGGCAACTGTCAAACTCATTGAATACAACCGTAGCACTCAAACAAAAAGTTGCCTTTTCTCCGTTTTTAATTAGCTGACTAGTCGCCACCCCCAAAGTTCGAAGATCACATGACATTAGAAACATTATGTTGCACATGTGACCAAGTGATGCAACAATATCACATGAAATACATGTTTACATTCTCGAGACGCCTGTAGACACCCGTTGATTTCACATCCATTGCGTGTAGAGTAGCATTGTAGGGCTTTTTTTTTCGCGGTTTTCCATATCGCCGCAAGTGTGAGAACAGCGTGTCATGTATGCCTTGCGCCTCATTTCAGACACTTTAAAATCTCATCTCTGAGTGCCTCACATCCACAATACGCAAAGTACATCCAAAATAAGCTATAGACAGATTACAGACACAAGTCGGCGATCCTATACAGTTTTTTTGAGGGAGTTTGGATCACTTGAACTTCACCACACAAAACAAGTTTACCTACTATGTATATATATATCTTAATCTCAGTCTTGCATAAGCATTTGCTCTCCAGCTGTACATGAAAAACAGCTTTTAAGAACAGGGATGGGTGTGTCATGGTTCAAGTGTCATGATTTTCTGTACATCTGAGTCCTCCTCGCCTTTCTCTCGTAGGATGTTTCCTCTGTTTTGCCTTTCAAATGCGAAGCGTCCTGCGGTCGAGCTCAATCCGGCTCAGCCACCCTCAAAGGGGTCCTCCAACACTTTTGAAGCACCTATTTTTTGTATGTGTTTTGCGTAGACCGATGACCGGGGATAATTTTTGCATATGACCTAGCACCAATATGAATAATTTAGTATTTTAATCGTGCAATAAAGTCACCTCATTGCTGCCGACTACGTCGGCCCACAGTGGCGCTCGCTAGAACTACGGGGCGGAAATGACGATGAGCGCAGCCTATCACATGACGCGTAAAGCCTCAATCCGAAGCAAAAGGACCTGCTCGTGGTCTGACAAGTCGGGGAGGCTCATTTCTACCAGCCTCACCCAGCTGTTCGACCGCGTAAACAAAACGACGTGGTCAGGCACCACGTGGCCTATTGCTATAGCAACAGCGTCATGAACACATTTGACGGAAAAGCCAACAATGGCGTACAAACTTCCTCTGCGTAAGAGCTTTCAGCCCATGTCATTGGAGGCCCGCTGCAACGTCACAGCAGAGAGTGAAATGTGGTCATGTCACCCCGCGAAATTCGAGTTTAGGGAAGACATTTTTTTCTTGTGTTTTCTATTTTATTAATAGAATAACTTCGTCCAGCGTGCCACTTTCGCTGCCGATCTTGCTGCACTGATTTGTCCGTGCGTCAGTCTATGCAGTCCACGACTAAAAAATGGGGTGTTGAAAAGTGATAGAGGGCCCCTTTATTGCGCATGCGCATTTCTTTCCTCTCTCTCATCTGCTCCACTCCCCTCTCTCGCTTGCCAATGCCGACGCAGGCAGCGTCTGCTAGCGAGTTTCATGAATGCAAAAAAAAAAAAAAAAACAGACTGCTCACCCTGCACAACCGTTCACTGGCCACCCCGTAAACATAGACCCTGGATCTTGACCTCCTAGGCAGTACCAGGGGGAGATTTTCCCTGTGCATTGTTGAAGAAGAAAAAATCGCAGCCTTGCGTTAACTAAACGCGGACAACAGGTCTCTACACACAAATCGGATTCTTTTGTCTCTCATTTCCCATTAGCACCGACTGGCATTGTCCAACAGGAAGCACCTGTCAATCACTGCGTGCTTTGTGCCTCCCCAGGTTTGCCTCTTTGGAACGCTTGACGGGCGCCAGCGTCAGCGCCACCGCCTGTCTAACCGTTCTTCGAACGGTTACACAGGCGGTGGCGAATCTACACATGGTTTTTTTAGTGGGAGATTGTGTGATCTTTGTGTCCTTTAGATTCAGCTTGCTTTTTGGAATAAAGCTTCAGTTGGTAGTCTGCGCCTTTTCATCCTTCTCTATTATTTCGAGTTTAATTACGTTTCTCGCGCAGTACACCAAGAACCAGTACCAACGACCCAACTCACCACTCTTCTGTGTGTACTCCTTGTTCACTTTCGGGATGGCTAAGCTGTTCGAGATTCCAACATGCTTAGGAGATTTTTTAAAAAATAAGTTTTCAGGTGCAGTATCATAAGTAAATATAATCCACACAAAATTTTCTTGGTGAGATGCATGATTACTGGGTTTTACCGCAGAAGCAGCTACAGTAAAATTCTGGCCATCACCTTCCCTTCCTTCTTATGTTCATTTCACTCGGAAGACGCATGGAGTATTTTTGTTCGCAGCGCATGTGAGTGTCTGCAGCGGCCAGTGAAGTCCCCTTCCCAAGATCACCCAAATGCGTGTTTGGCATTGACAGAATTAGCTATCATTGTTCTTCAGATGCGTTGATTTCACATTACCCATAGTAGCCTGACTCCCTTGTCTATCTCACGTGGTGCCTTTGTTCGTGCCAGGCAGTACTCACCAAGCGCCATGTCCACTTGAGAAATTAATGAATGCGAAACCGATGAAACTGTATGTTCTCAATTGTGGGCTACATATACATAAAAGAGTAATAATAATAACAATAACAACAACAACCATAAAATATTTATTTTAATTGGAATGATAATAATAATAATCTCGTTGTTATAATAACATTATTACGATAATAATATTAATATTTATATCTAGTGTTTCACATCATCAATCCACAATTTGATTACGTGAGTTGCCGTAGTAGAGTAATCTGCAAATTTAGATGATCTGGCTGGCGTTGTTTAAACAGCGCTGACATTGCACAGTACACACACCACTACCGTTTCGCCTCCATCAATGTGCGACTGCCACGGCCGGGATCAAACAGGTGACCGTTTGTGCCAGCAGCCGAGCACCGTAAAAGCTGTACCACAACGGCAAGCCATTTACATATGGTTACGTCAATAGGATTATGTGGATTATCGATGATTTCTTTGCTGACCCACGTTTGCAAATCCCCGTTAGGAAGACGACACTGGCGAAGAAGAAAAATGGAAGAGATTTTTTGGCACAGTATTGTCAAGTTTTTTCGAAAAGATTTTTCGAATATTCGTCTCACTCTTCGCCGAGCTCCCTGAACGGTAGGTAGGTGCCAACCATCCCTGGACCATCATCATCATTACCACCATCATGCTCAACGTGCACGCACTGAGAAACCCTCGTGGCACGGACCTTCGTGTCGTTCACTGGGCCATCACGTCTTGTCAGAGAATCCTTGTCTTTCCCGCTTGCCAAAGCTTCACGTCCTCCTTCAGGTTCTCTTAAGATGCATGGTGATCTTGACCACAGTTCTACGAGGACGAAGAGGCACGCAAGGTTTCGGGTCGACTTCTGTTTCTCTGGTAAGCTTAAATCTGCCTTCTTCTTCGGGACCTTGTATTTGTAGGCACAGCGAACGTAGTCCTTTTCCAAGTGGTTACAGTCTATCGGTCCCACAATCAAGCTCACTTAAATTTTGAATGGAATTATACGGCACAGTAGAAAACTAGATTAGTTATTATCGGCATATTTAGTGTGTGCAGAAATCCTCAATACGAGATGTTCCGGACCCCTGTTAGTACTTGGTGTTTCACGCTAACATGTGGGAGACTCTCCCTTTCGTTTCCTTTTCATCAATTCTTACTCACTATGTTCGAAACGTACTCCCATCTGTCATGGCCTGTGCACTAAAAAAAAAAAAACACTCCGAACATTTACACATGCTTCAACTGGCGTGGCATATTTTCATTCCTTTTAATCCCCCCACCCCATATGTTGTACGTTTGAGCATCTTATATCTCTGTAAAATAATGAGGTGTCACAGCATGGCTTTACATAAAAATAACAAATGACTACATCGATTGTAGCATTATGTCAGGTTCATACGGCGTGATGCATCCAAAAAAGTGAGCACAGTAATTCGGAGCTTGCATCAACGGCCGCTTTTTTTGTTAGCATATTTCTTAGTATTGATTTCTCTGGTACCTCCCCTGGGCTCTCGATCACGGGAAGACTGAGTTCTGGCTGTTTCAGATGCTTAACCAGCAAACTATGCTGACTGTAAACTTCCAAATTGAAAACCATTTTCTTGCTTGCTTTAGCGTAACACTTGAGACTTGAAATATGATTGGCTTGATTGGTATATTCTACAAATATCGTAGCGCCACAAAAAAGACCTTCAAAGTTCTTGACTCCCCTTACTAAGCCAAGGTTGTTAACTAATTAACGTGTCACCAATAGGTCGGAATCATGTTTTTCTCCACCTTGTAAAATCTGGGTTAAACCTTGTTCATCATGTGTGCAACACGTGGAGGGGCCGAAGCCTGAACCATCCGGCAACGCTGGCATCGCCATTGACTTGCTGCCTGTGCGGGGTCCATTTATCCCTGCTCAAGCACACGCGCAGTCTAACTCGGTGCACGGAAGGTGGTGCAAGGGATACCACTCGGTCATCGGCACCATCTCATTCCTTGTGCCTTTCCTGGTTTGGAGAGAGCGGGTCATTCTGAGTGTATGGAACACCGGTAAGCACTCCAGACACTCCGCTATTTTACGCTGCAGAATGAAGATCCATTCACACCTGTGACTGATACCGGTGGTAGAACCCATTAAGTCGCAATGCGACTGGTTACACATGGTCGCTTTGGTAGTAGTGACTGCTTCAGTTCTGTTACTTGCTGCTTGATTTCTCAGTTGCGGGACTGCAGTCGCAAGCCTTTCAACTAATCACACGAGTAGGAATATGACGTAAGCATATTTGCAAGGCCGTGGCAGTGAAAATCATAAGTGAGCAGACGAGAATTCTTGTGGCTCGAAAAGTAAGAATGTTATTACTTGTTGCAGTTTATCGTCCCAAAACCACTGTATACGATTATGAGAGATGCCGTAGTGGAGGGCTCCATAAATATTAACACCCCGAGGTTCTGTTACGAACACCTAACTAAAAGCACACGGGCCACACTCATTTAAGCCTTCATCGCAAATGCTCCCCAGAAGTGTGGATTCGATCCCACGACCTGCGCGTGAGAAGTCCAGTGCTTAGCCACTACACCACCATGGCGGGTTGCGGCTCACACAAGAGAGCAAACAGCTGTCGGCTGGAATAGCTTTCTGGCCGCCTGTCACATGTGTGAATTGTCTTGGAGGTGTCTGAATGGCACCGGTGCGTCAGAGAATATAGAGCAGAGCCCTGTAGTGTGACAGGCGGTCGAATACGGTCTTCGCCGTTGGACGTACCACAGCAAAATCAGCTTTAGCACATTGAGCGCGTCCTCGCGCCAAAAAAGTCTTCTTTTTTTTAATCATAGAGTGCATTAGTTATGATATAAAGTGCGGACATGGCTACCATAGCTACAAGAGCACGAGAACACAAAACGCGTATGAAAATTCAGAGGAAGCAACGGAGAAATGAAAAAAAGAATACAGAAAGGAGTAAAATAGGAAGAAAAGGAGAAATTTTATTAAATCAATTAAACACCAAGCAAACTCGTAAACAAAACGACAAACAAAGTGTTGAGAAAACATATACAAAAAAGAAGACAAACCAAAAGAACGCCAGACCTGCGCGGTAGGCGCAGCACAGTCACAGCGAAAGGTAGAAGACCTTTCAGAGCCATTCCAAAACACTCATTTGGTAACTACTGCAAGCACACTAGCTTGGTACCCACTTGTGCAATAATAATAAAATTTTGAGTAGTAGGCCGGCATTCGCTATGCTATTTTTTCATTCTTCTGAGAAGCGTTGTATCCGCTAAAAACTTGCAAAGAATTTCGTGCCAATTGTCCATGCAGTGGCTGACGAGGATAAGAATTTGTGGCTGAAGTGGGTATCCGCCACAGTTAATAGGAAATCAAGAACAAACTTTTGTAATAGGTCGGTGCATTAGATGAACCACTCGTAACGCTATTTGCATTGTGCGAGGACAGGTTGTTTTTTCGCTGGTGTAAAACGCTTTTAAGCCGTACTAACGTGATTTATTTCCCAACATCAAACCCGCCTAGTTTGACAAGTTACATTGACCGGTGTAGCTCAGTGTCAGAATACTGGACTGGCGCAGAGTGAACACGGGTGCGAGCTCCACTGTGTTATTGGTGCTAGGTTTTCTTTTTCTAATTTCACGCGATGTGGTTACAGACACCGGCGGCGGTGGCGGCGGACAACATGCAACTGCGCGTGACCCGAAAAGTGATCTCATAACAGCTTTCGCTGTAAAAGGCTACCTAGCTCTGCACTTATTTTAGGCTTCGCACTATACAAAAGACTGCTTTTATTTTTTTTTACTTATCTCAAGACACGATAAGCGGCTGATCAGGTGCAAACAGCACGTGTTGCAAAACGAATTGTCGCTGTTTCACGAAGCAGCAGTCACTCTGTTCCCCGGAATGGTTGTATGCATCCAAGATTGTGAGATGTGTTGTTTTTTTTCAGCCAAATTTTGTACATTTTCAACCTGTACACGAAAGAAGGTGCTCGGCAAGTATGAAAAAATAAATGATAATGATATCCGCTATCTAACGTTTCAAAACAAGGGTATTATTATGAGGGTCACCGTACTTAAGGGTGCGGAAGTTTTGACCATCTGGTGGCCTGTAACGTTCACTGACTTCGCTCGATACGTGGGCCTCTACTCTTTCACATCCATCGAAATTCAGCCGCCGCAGTCGGGATGAAAACCGCCACTTTCGGATTGGCATTTGAGCACCGCAACCGTTACAATACCGTGGCGGACAAATGTTCTCGCTGCGAATAACGGGTCAAATTCGGTGCTTCAAACGACTGTTTCAATATAGTGTCATGGTGAAGGGCCCGACATGCTAAAATCGTAGATTCCATGTTTCACCTGTGCTCTGTGTTTAGATACGATGGGAGAATGGTAGCAAAACTTTTGCAGACACGCAAAGAGACGCGGTTTCGCGAAACCAACCAAACATCAAAATCTTGTTTGCTCATGACGATCATCTAGTTAGGAAAACTCGAAACGAACTTTAGAGTTGCCACGCACACCATGTCGTTGGTTTGATTCCTGAACAAGGCAGCCACATTTCGATGAATGCAAGAGTGCACCGGTTGCGTAAAACGGAATCCACGGTTTTCACACTATAACTCTTTCACCAAGGTGACCTTGACAACAGTCCTTCGGAGCTAACAAGATTGAGATTTTGGTGCAGGATAAAGAACACCAGGTGGTAGGAATTTCCTGAGCCCTCAACTATGGCGTCTCTCATAACCATATGGTGGTTTTGGGACGTTAAACACCACACATCAAATTAGGTATGTTATAGAGGTGATACAGGCGGAAAGGTTGTTTCAGGCGGCGCCTTTCTTTGGCACAAATAAATCGTTATACAGTCTGGTGCTACAGGATCGTAGGCCCAGCTTAATACGATGATAGGTCCTTGGTGATATAAATCTGAGTGGATGAAACAGGGCGTCCTTGAAATGCCTGTCATAATGATAGAATTTGTCAAAAAGGCTAAGGCAAGACAATGTATGGCACAACAACAGATCAGGCCAGTTTATGGTGCTATTTACGGATGTGACACGTGAATGACGTGAATAATGCGATAACACGAAATGTGCTGCGCGATTCTGAGGGGGTTCGAGAGATTGAATGACAATGGCAGGAGCTGGGTTCCATATGGCGTATGCGTACTCTAATTTTGATCTGACCAACGTTTTATACGATGTAAACGTGAGTGACGATAGAGCAGAGGAAAAGTAACGGCCCATATAACCAAGTATGTGGTTAGTGTTGTTATTCTTATATTCTGTATGTGAACGCAAGTAGCTGTAGTTTTCTGCTACCCTAACTGAAGTGCAGCTTGAGCATGCAGTAAGTTGAGACAGGAAAAAAAAAAACGAAATGCGATTCGCCTTTGCGTTGTGTACTAGACGACCATTGCTCACTTCGGTTACGACACAAGGCTAAGCTTGCAGGAGCTACCAGAGAGAAAGGATGACGGAAACCACAGACCTCTTGTCAGCAGCTCTTGGTGCTCCGGAATGAACCAGCAGGACGCGTCGCGCCAAACAACCATGTACGAGATTCGGTTGTTGGGCGGACACGCGTTCAAATCCGTTCGCACCTGATGAACCACTTGACCATGAAGATGATGCAAGTTACGGAGCGGCACGGGACTGCGAAGACGACCTTGAACAATGCCGCTCATCGCCAGCGAGTTTGCTCGGAGATCCTATGCGCTGCTTTCGCATAATGGACGCGAAGGTGGCTAACACGTGTTCAACGCGCATTTGGTAGTTCATTTCTGAAAGTTTATATTTGTGTCTTTTGACGAAAATAATATTTGTTGTCGAAAGCAATCTCGGGATACTTTCTTACCTTTCGTATACACGATCTTTAGTTCGATGATCTCTCCTTTTAAACCACGGGTCTGTAACACCCGTCTTGAATGCGGCCCACAGATGTTTGACAAGCTGGCCACAGCATGCGGAGTGCTAAATGGCACTCGCGTTATTAACTCACACATCGCAGTTAATAAAGCTTGTTCGGATAAGCTGTAGAGACGGCATAGGTCTCGAGCACGTTTGAGAGGCGCCCAAAGCGGTTAGTATGTGTTGAAACATAATCTACGTTCCATGTCCCTAAAGCGCAATCGGCGTGCAGATTTGCGTCAATCAGGAGACTATAGTATCAGAATGTCTGTGAAGTGCTTACCACAACCCCCGTTCAGGAATTACCTGCATGGTGTCTCTCATAATCATATAGTGGTTTTGGGACGTTAAACCCCACATATCAATCAATCAGGAATTACCTGTATATCACATCTGGCAAATACTTTCTACTAAATTGACGCACTTTGGGTGATATTTTGCCCTGTGGTCAAGGTGAGAATCATGCCCCTGTTTGAGAGCTACTATAGGTCTGTTTCTGCGAGATAAGCCCAAGAAAGTAACTCTGCGCATGCTTTTGGTCTTGGATCTCAACCCACATTGACTTCCTCCTGTGGCTGCTCTTTCTGAAAATTATGCAGATCAGTGTAAGTAACCGAATTTCGCTATAAAACTTCGTTGGCTTGAGGTCCAAATATAATTGGTATGGAGCCTTGGATAAGCAAATTGGACAAGTTACTTAGCCTAACCAAGCTATATTGCATTGACGGTAGTAGCTGTAGAGACGGCACGGGTCTCGAGCAATTTTGAGCGGCGCTCAATCCGGTCAGTATTTGTTGAAACATAATCACGGTTCCGGTCCTCTACATCGCGATCGGCGTGCAGATTCGCGTCAATCTGGAGACTGTTATTGGTATGTTTGTGAAGCCTTGACGCCATTCCCCGTTCAAAAATTATTGTATAAGATATATAGGAAATAATTTGTTGATTTGCAGCTTTCGGTGACATTTGTAGCTGTAGATGTAGTTGATGTAGATCATAAAATTTTGTCTGGATTCCAAAAAATACTAACATACAAAATATTTGATGAACATTTTATAACACAAAATGTCTCAAACACTGACATAAGCATCGCTGGCAGACCGTGTTTTTACAAGGCAACTGGGGTACAGAAAAAAGGTCTAGTGCAGTTGGCACGTTGAATAATGCACTGATGCAAAAGCATCGAAATTATTTCAGTTTTGTACTCCAATGCCGACACTACAATCTAGTGATGTTCCTTGGATGATAAAAAAGGTAATAGACAAGCTCTAACTGTGAAGTCGGATGAAGTCTAGTGAGCTCCTAATAGGCCTTTTGGAGACCAGACGCTACAAACAATCTGCATTGTCTGCAGCATACATATACATTTTCTCTCTCTATTTCTCTCTTTCGGACTTGAGTAATCGTCGCATCTGTGTCACGCCTCTTCTTGCTCACTCAGTGTGTGCAGTCTATTTCTTACTTAGGAGAAATCTCAGAGCACTTGGTATCCGACGGGGCCAGAACTGCAGCCGCGCGCCGGCAGCAACTCGTGCATGCGCAGACGCTTGAGGCGCGTGCATGGTGTTGAATCGCATCGTCTGTGGAGGCGGTGTGCGCTGGCCACATTGTCGGGCAGCCTGCTGACTTTATCGTTGCTTCGGAAACTCTGCCGCTATTCTGGGGAGCTGTCCGATTCGGCCTCTGCTGATTGGCTGGAGTGCGCCGTCTGTTTCCGGTCTTTCTTCCACAACGTCATATTGACATGACGATTGTTATAGCACGAGAAGAAAACGATGACACAAAGACAAGAAGGACACAAAAGACACGAGCGCTCGTGTATTGCGTGTCCTATTAGTCTCTGTATCGTCGTTTTGCTCTCGCGCTATAACTATCGTCATGCCATACCAACTAGCCCAAGCTGCCACACGTCATTTGGACGCCACGCAGCTTTCACAACTCTCGACACAAGTGACAAAGACGGAATACGTTTCGCAACAACAAATGCTGGTCTCTGAGATTCGCATTTAGACGCACATCTTTGAAGCCCCGTATAGATTCTAATCATGTTAGCCTTTGAATTAAGTTTAGCGCTATAGCCCGCCTGAGGCCTCTGGAAGATCTGTGTACGCAATCCCTGCATCGCTCTTCAAACATCTCAACACGTTCATACGCGCGAGCAGAATTCTCCAGTTCATCTGAAGTCCTGTTACTCTACATTTCGTCCACTTAGTTTTTTTTACTCTGGGAATATATATGCCCCGCCGCGGTGGTCTAGTGGCTAAGGTACTCGGCTGCTGACCCGCAGGTCGTGGGTTCGAATCCCGGCTGCGGCGGCTCCATTTCCGCCTCCATCGGAAATGGTGTAGGCCCGTGTACTCAGATGTGGGTGCACGTTAAAGAACCCCAGGTGGTCAAAATTTCCGAAGGCCTCCACTACGGCGTCTCTCATAATCATATGGTGGTTTTGGGACGTTAAACCCCACATATCTATCTACTCTGGGAATATGCTGGTGGGTTCTGTGCGTCACGACTCAGTTTTTTTTGCGTAACTGAGCGTGCTCCGGTGAATCAGACATGATTACAATCGGACACCGCGAGAATAGCTCCCCTGTACTGAACGCTCTGGGATGCCAACAAATCGGCCTTCATACGCGATAATGGGGTTCTAGAAACAGTATTTAACAGCACACAATGTTTGCTCTTTCAAAACGCCATGGTACTGAGTGCGGTCACGTATATTCTTTGTGTGTGCCCCACAGTATGCTCTGACAGGGAAGACCATAATTTTACGGTATTTATTTTACGCTAAAGAAAACGTAACCACTCTACAGCGACTGCCGTGCAGCTTCGCTGGTTCCACACAATAAAAGAAACGTGAACAAGTTCACAACGGCTGTAGGTTGAGCTGACTGCCTGAACGTGCGTCTTCACGATGAGAGTTCCTTACATGAGGTAGTACTCATTCGCTGGCACCCAAATGCACGCGTGAAGCTTTCAACTTAACTTGGTACCTCGTCATGTCCCGAGCGGCAGGAATGACGGCGCCGATTCCGGACTGTGCGGACTCAGTGCCACCTATAATAATATTTTCAAGCCTGCTTACTGCCGCCGTGACGTCACTCGTTGTGCCCGAGCGACCACGCTTTCGGGAGGCTGTCAATCGATTGCCACCATCGTCTCCCACGGAAAGATAAAGCATTTGCGATGTGTTTTACAGGCAGCTTTCTTTTGGGTTTTGCGTGGAAAAAGGCGCTGGTTAACTAATCTATTACGCTTGAAATCATTTCAAGGTTCTGCTGTGGACCATTTCTTCCACGAAAAAGTAAAAAAAAATATGTGCTATCGAACGTGTGGTCGTTGTATAGGAGCAAAATTTGACGGACCACCAAAATGACAAAATAATTAAGGTAATTGTTAATACAGTAAAAGCTCGTTAGTTCGAATTTCACGGGACCGGAAAACTGTCCGAATTACCCGAATGCCGAATTAACGAATGAACAGGGAAAACAACATTTATAATCAAGCTGCAAAAGCATACTTTTATTTGTTGAAGTATTTTGTAATTGTCGTCTGCGTTTTCCTGCAGATTCCGGCTGACATTACAATTTTTCTTAACTGTTCCAAATGGCCAACAGCACGCAAGCTGTCGGGAGTGTTCAGGCAAGCGTCCTCTAATATTAACAGCGCCTCCGAGAGTTCCCGTGAGGTGCGATGAGGTCGCGGCTGTATCTCTTCGCATGATTCTTTGTCAGAATCGCGGTCTTCATGGGCGCCCGTGACATCATTATAATCTCTTGATTTGTCAGGAGACCACTCGTGGCGACTTCATGATCAATCGCGATGTAGTCCTGAAAGGTCACATCTGTGGGAAGGACGGCATCGAAAGTCGGGAAGTCATCGTCGGTTGACTGGGTCGGTGGACTCTGCCGCTTTTTCGGCGTTGCCATCGCTGTAGCGCACGATGATGGTGGCATGCAAATACGGTCACAATGGAAGAAAAAGAGAACTCCGCAAGAAGAGATGGTTCCGACACGACAGCACAAGGGAAAATTGCGTCGGAGGCGCTGAGTGGAGAAGAAAGAAGACGCCGACGTTCGGTGACGCTGCGATCGCCCCCACTAGTTGATGATGATGGCGATGCCACTCAGGTTTCGGTTTCACTCCAGTGGTGTCTGCGCTGCTTTATCACACTTTTGTGCAGCAGCAGCCGTCAGCATTTGTCTGAATTAAGCGGTGCGGAGCCAAATTCCGAAGAAATAACGAAGGTTTGGTCCCATAGATTAACATGCACCTTGGCCGGGAAGAATAGAGCCGTCCGAATTATCCGAATTTCTGAATTAACGGGTGTCGAATTAACGAGCTTTTACTGTATTTCATTACATACACACGCACACACGCGCGCGCGCGCCCACACACACACACTCTAGAACATGTAGAGAAGCTGTTCTATCTCATTTGCAATTTTTCTGCAATTTCATTTGCACTCTTTCGAACATCTGTTCTCATAGACATGAAGTTGTGGAGGAGAGTGTGTGCTGCTGCCACAAGTATCTTACACAAACAGTATCAGGGTGATGATCACTGCAAGGGAAAACAAAATATTTCGTTTCAGAAAAATCTCTTGTGACCAACACAAGAAGCGGTGTTTCCTCTTTTTGCTTTGGCCCATCTCACAGTGGTGCGTAGTCGCTCTTAGAACTTAGGGCCTGGAAAAAATGTTAGTACTCGGTATAGATAAAGCCCTTGTGGGTGCTTCTACTGCACTGCCGGTTCTTGGATCGGTATATTTTGTAGTGGTTCTTGAATACTGTAGCTTGAAGTACAGCTCACACACCTGAAAACTAATTAGGAAAGCGCTTTACCGTAAGTGTGTACACGCATCTAAACTTCAAGAAAACATATTAGGCTAAGGTGGTGGCAAGACTAGCGCAAATTGGTAATACCGCAATAAAGTGGTTGGAACACCGGCAAAAAAAATACTACGCACAATAACGATGCACTGAACATTGCAACAGCATTTCTTCTATTTTTCTCAACCAAGTAAAGATAGGTAATGCAAGAAGTCCATGGTTATAATCGCCAATAGCAAAAGGTTTACTGACCTTGAAAAAAAAACGCCTGTTCTGAAAATGAACAGCCAGGCCGTCTATTATTTTGATTCCAGGGCTGACGCCAACAAGTGAGAAGCACTCATGATACTTTTATTTTTGAGGAAGAACGAAACGTGGTCGTGATGGTGCCTTTGTAACGACTTCTAAATATGTAGTAAGGGGTGACGAACCTTCGCCTCACAAAGGAAACTGATGTCGACATCAGCTTGACGAACAACACGCTGCCAATTCGTTCTTCGGTCGTTCTTGGGTAATGAGAACAAACGCAACCTCGGTCCCTTTGCTGCGACAATGTTGCACGCAGCATCGCACAGCCGTTTGAATATCAGCCGTTCCAATCGTGAATATCTAGTGCACAAAGCGAATCACCCATTCATGCTGCATTTCACGGGCACAGAAAAACACGGTCTCCTCGAGTCGCAACAAGCACACCAGGATGCCACGAAAACGTTCATCAGGTTTGGCAATCCATGTTGTCCAGTGATCAGAGCATGCGTAGGCACATCTGTGCAGCGAAACACACCGGTATAAACGGTGTGACGTCAGAGGCAGCCGCAGGAAAAGTAAGGAGGCCTAAATATCTAGGTGGCATAGGCTGGCCGTGTGACGGCCGCATTGCAATTCCACGCGCCACGAAATTTTCGCTAAAGGGGAAACAGACTGTACACGGTAAATTATATGCGTGAAAGCAACTTCGGCTTATTCAAACATGACGCCAATGAAATAGTGCAAACGTAAAGGCGGCTTCACAAAAAGCAAGGGAGACAACACTAGTGCTCCGTCAATTGAGAGCCATTTTGTGCGTATGGAGAAGGGAAACTGAAAAGCATGGCTCGAGGCCATAGAAATAATATTCACGATTATTCTGGGACCTTAAAGAGAACATTCGGGGAATTGAAGTTCCTTCTCTCTTCGACAGACGCATTAAAATGGCATGGGCCCCAACGAAAAATTAGCGAAGAAAAACACACATGAAAGAAATGAAGACTGGTGATTGATTCTAAATCTTTCGTCCTCCGTACTGCGTATGTTTCTAGTGTTTTTACGGTTTTATTTTGTCGGTTAGTGTCTACCTTCACCAGCTACCAGTCTGTTCAGTACTTGGTCTTGTAAATCACAGGCATGGGAAACTAGCAGAAATCTAGTCGTTTCGATTTCGTTTTTTCTGCGTGCCATCCGCCTCGTTGTTTGGTGAGGTATTTATTTGAGAACACATGCTGTTGACGTCATTTTCATGCGAGGACGTTAAGCAGCACAATGTAGCCCGTCGAAACACGAAACTGTACACGTAGTAGTAAATATGAAGTGGAGGCTAAACCGTTAACGTTACACCGCGCAATTTCTGAATACTTGTGTTCGCGACTGACGCGTCATTATATGGAATTGCATAAACACATCGAGAAAAGTAAGATATGGAACTTTAAAACAGGTACACTGCCAAACAAATGAAGGAAACGATTCGCGGGGAGCACTCTGTAGAAATTGAATGTAGCAATTCAGAGAAACGCAAACAGATGTAGTTTTCTGCTGCTATTATGAAAGTGCCACTTGGGCCCATGCAGCATGTTCAAAGAGAAAAGGTAACGAAATGCGATTCGATCTTACGTTGTGTCGCTCTTACGACCATGGGTCACTCTGCTTACGACACAAGACTAAGTTTGCAGGAGCTGACAGAAGAGAACAAGGAGGACGGAGACTCTACACCTCTTGTCAGCAGCCCTCTGTGCTCGGGAATGGAACAGGCGGACGCGTGGCGCCCAACAACCACGCACGAGATCACGTTTTTGGGCAGCCACGTGTTCAAATTCCTCCGCACCTGCTTAACTACTTGACTCAACACATGGTGCAGGAGACGCAGTGGCATGGGGCTTGACAGATATCCTCGAACAGTCTTTTTCACACCAGTGGATTTACGCGTAGATCCTAGCACTGCTTTCGCAGAATAGAGGCGAGGAAGGCGAACACGCGCTCAACGCACATTTGTTAATCCATTCATGAAGGTTTCTTTTTTGTGTATGTCAACGAAAATAATTATCGATGAAAATGATCTCGGAATACTGTCTTACTTTTCGCAAATACGATTTCTAATTTGATGATGTCTCATTTGTCTGGAACAGCCCCACCGCGGTGATGTAGTGGCTAAGGTACTTGGCTGCTGGCCCGCAGGTCGCGGGATTGAGTCCCGGCTGGGGCGGCTGCATTTCCGATGTAGGTTGAAATGCTGTAGGCCCGTGTGCTCACATTTGAGTGCACGTTAAAGAATCTCAGGTGGTCCAAATTTTCGGAGCCTTCCACTTGGTGTGTCTCATAATCATATGGTTTTGGGACGTTGAACCCCACATATCAATCAATCGATTTGTCTGAAAGACTAGTCCCCAGGCAGAATCAGTCCGCGGATGTTTCGCAAGGGGGCCGTGGCTTCATAAGGAGTAAATTGTTTTAGTTTGCTAGATGGTACTCGCAGTATTTACTCACATATTGCTGTGTTCGGTTCAACCAAAAAGATGGGACTGGTCTCAAGCACCATTGTAATACACCTCTCTATCTCTATATCGCAATCAACGTGAAGATTTGCGTCAATTTTGAAGTCTTGACAACTTACCATCAGAAATAATGGCTATGTGAGATATGGGAAATGCTTTCTGTTATTGCAGCTTTGAGTGACATTTTCCTCCACAACCACTTTCCACTTTCATTCTCACCACTTAAACCTTTTTTACTTGCCCGAACCTTGCAGGACTAAATTTTGTGAAAATAGCATTCTGGTCGAGGTGACGGTGACATTCCTCTTTTAGAGCTATAACGTTGCTCCTCTAGATATGATATCAAGAAATTTTCTTCGTGTATGCGCTTTACCTCGAAGTTCCACCCAAATACACTCCATCTTCCTCCTTTTCCTGCTAATTATGCAAATTTGGCTGAGTAACTATCTAAGCAGTAAACTTCATTGGGTCGATATGCAAGCAATTCGAGATCAAGGATCGGATATGTAAATTAGGCAAACCATTTTCTACCTAAGCTAAGATTTATTTGTGGTAATTAGGTTCTTTGGTGCTGTTATTTTCAAAGGAATTCCAAATTGAAACCGTTCGATGTTGGGCCAATTCTCATGATTTACAATGTGAATGCGGAAAGACTTCGTGCGTTGAGGGGGAACACACGTGCCCGTAGTCAAACCAGGACCAGCCGATTACCGACGAGATTCTGTCCCCACCTTGCGTAACTCAATGTAAGCAGCGAAAAAAAAATTTACAGCGAAAGCTGTTTTGATATCAAAACTCGGGTCATGCGCGGCGCCGTAATTGTCTGCCGCCGCCGGTGTCCGTAGCCATATCACACTATATTAGAAAAAAAAATACCTAGTACCAATGTGATAGGGGGGCTTCTACCCGTGTCCGCTGGCTGCCAGCCCAGTATTCTGCCAATGTGCCACGCCGGCACTTGGGAATTGTTGGTGAACTTGCCTTAGGCAGGCTAGATGTCGGGAAAGCATTGCGTTACTATGAGTAACAAAGTATTTTAGAACAGCAAACGAACAACCAGTCGTCACACGATGCCAATAGTGTAACGAGTGGATCGTCCAATGCTCCAACCCATTACAAAAGCTTGTTAGTGTTCACCTGTTAACTGTAGTGCATAACCATTTCATGCATAATTCATCATCGTCATCAGCCACTGTATGAACAATTGGCACAAAATTCCTTGCAAGGGCTTCTCAGAAGCGCGGCTCCACCCACGCTTCTCAGAAGAATGACGAAAAATAGCACAGCGAATGCCGGCCGAATACCCAAAATTTTTTATGACAAATGCCATAGTGGGTATCAAGAATAGGTTCTTGCATCTGTTATACTACAGTCTCTAGAAATATACTGGCTAGTGTGCTGAGCGCGCGCATTCCGTACAAGAAAGGGTGGCCCCGCATGTGATGACTGCACTCAGATGTCACAAGTGGAGCTGCGTGTCGAGAGAGTGCACGAACGCGCGAAATTCCTCTCGTCCTGTTGCTGCCGGAGTCTCGCCACGTTTAAAATCAGTGTGTGACAGCTGCAATTTGATTTACTGGGAAATTAGAGGGGCGCCATATGTACACTCCAACACCCTGAGATGTTAAAAGCTAAGTGGCAATGCAAAGAAAGGACGTGTATTGTGCCGCTGTGTCAAAGAAGTTATCGGTTAAAAGGTGACTTGTTCCCTGAATAACCGATCCAGTGTGGTTTTCTGAATGAAAAAGTAGGATGAAGCGGGCAGACAGAAGGCCGAAGGCTGTCGTGTGAGAAAGGCATTCTGAGAGGGACTCCATCGTACTATCTTATCGGATTAAGTTAAATGGTTTCGGGAACGAAATCACCGTTTAGGCATAATTTCAAATATAAATATTCATCAAAAAATATAAAATACGTTTTTAAATTTCATTCACATAGTTTTTCTCCCATTTCAACATCGCTCTCCCTTTCCAGCATCGTTTTGAGTATCATATGCGGCGAGTGTCAGATTGTTAATTGGCATGTAATCATTCTTTGTTTTCACTCAAATCCTAATGGAATGCAGGCTAAGAGGTAAAGGTTTCTGGGTCTTCTGTAATAATTCTTGCTCTCAAGAACAAAGCACATTTTAAAAAATAACTGTGGAGGTTATACTGTCAATGGTTTTTAAATTTATTTCCTTGAGTATATATCTATCTATCTATCTATCTATCTATCTATCTATCTATCTATCTACTATCTATCTATCTATCTATCTATCTATCTATCTATCTATCTATCTATCTATCTATCTATCTATCTATCTATCTATCTATCTATCTATCTATCTATCTATCTATCTATCTATCTATCTATCTATCTATCTATCTATCTATCTATCTATCTATCTATCTATCTATCTATCTATCTATCTATCTAGCTATCTGTCTGTCTGTCTGTCTGTCTGTCTGTCTGTCTGTCTGTCTGTCTGTCTGTCTGTCCTGTCTGTCTGTCTTTCTGTCTGTCCTCGGTCTGCCTTCTGTCTGTCCTGTCCGTCCGTTCATCCATCCTTCCACCCTTCCGTCTGTATGTCTGTAGGTCCTTCCATGCGTTCGTACTTCTGTCTTCTCTGTATGTCTGTCCATCAATCCATCTGGCCGTCCGTCCATCCATCCGTCCATGCGTCCGTCCGTCTATCTATCTATCTATCTATCTATCTATCTATCTATCTATCTATCTATCTATCTATCTATCTATCTATCTATCTATCTATCTATCTATCTATCTATCTATCTATCTATCTATCTATCTATCTATCTATCTATCTATCTATCTATCTATCTATCTATCTATCTATCTATCTATCTATCTATCTATCTATCTATCTATCTATCTATCTATCTATCTATCTATCTATCTATCTATCTATCTATCAAATCGCCTACGTCTGAGTGCCCTCACGATCATCCCCTTGATTTAGCGTAAACTACAATTAGTGTAGGCGAGTAAGATGGTTTGATGACTATGACTCGCTGGTCGTGACATGAATAATTTCACAATCCCGTCACGTACGCCAGCAAACCCTTGTCGCTACATCTTCTTTGTTAACGCGTGAGCGTTGAGCTGGCATTGGCAACGTTGACCCTACGAATGCAAATAATAAACGTTTGTGTCCTAGCAGAGGAATCGAAGCCAAGCAATCTGCGTGGAACTAAGCATTCTACTACAGAGCCACGCCAGGTCGTGGAAATACTTTGCAAGAAGAGCCAAATGTTTGTAAAACACCAATGCTGGTTTCAGTGTTCAATATCTGATTTCTCGCATATATTTAGCACCACTTGATAATGTTTCACCTAATAAAAAATACAAAAGAGTCACCTTGCATAGTATTGATTCCCAAGTTACGTGGGATCTGCCTCTTTTTTTTTGCGGGCAGTGACGGATGGCGAAATGTATTCCACGAATTGATCTTCATTTGGTATTACAATGCGCCAGTACCGTGAAAGCAATCGATTAGTTCTTATGTAATAAAGCATTATCTAAAAACACTCCGAAAATGCAGGAAAATAATAGTTGGCTTCGTGCGGCTCGGCCTCCTGAAAGCTTCGCAGCGCTTGCGGAGCGCAAGTATTGAACGCAAATGCACCCACTCGCACCCCAGCGCACCATGCGGGCGCCGCCGAGAGTCATCAGCTGCGGGGCCATCTCCTAACCCGCGCTCAGCATACTAGGCCGTATATTTCTAGAAACTGTAGTTATACCCAATGAGTGTTTAGAAAAGGCTCTTAGAGGCCACTCTTCTAGCTTTCGCTGTGACCGTGCTGCGTCTTCCCCGCAGACCTGGCATTTTTTTCAGTATACTCGACTTCGTACCTCTGTTACAGAGAACGTTCGCCTTCTCTCAATATAAATCCAATAAAATTATAATAAAGAATATGACACTAACCATGTATGGAAGTTCGGAAAAGGAACACGTCACTGCAGGAAACACAAGTCATCTAATTCTAAACACATTCGAGTTGTAGAACCATTTTACCTCGAAAATAAGGTAGCACCCGTTTCATGCTGATCCCTTGCAGTGGTTTTCACAGGTCACTAAGAAATGACCAACCAAACAACATACCAAAAAAAAACTTGTCTTTTTCACTTTCAGTAGGTTTAGAGCACAAAAAGAATGAATTCATTTTCGATCTTTTCCCTCACTAAGCGAATTAGTCTAATAAGCGAGGTACCATCAAACTCATGGCCTATCTCCCGGTTCGCACCAAGATTTCGAGGAACCACCGAACCAACCAACCAACCAAATAACCTAAACAGTGCTCTTTTTTTGTGCCGAGGCATTATTATTCATCAGAATTTGTGATTAGTTCGTTACAAAAAACATTTTGTATGAGCTGTAGTTTAATTCCATGTTTCTTCGACCATTTATATTATTAACAATCAATAAATGATACTGTTCTGGCAGTTTTCGTGGAAACCGAAGCGCGTGGCTTTGACACGGGTGTGCGCGCCAGTCTCAGAGGTGATATGATAAGGTGTGGAACGCAAGGCAATGCATAGGTTCCACCACCGCCCCGTCTTAACAAAGCGTTGGAAACGCTTGCCTTTTGGTGCAAGTGTTGCATGGTCGGCGCAGCATAAGCGCTACCGTCCTAAAATTACTTATGTATGCCTTTCCTAGTAAAAGACGCACATGAAGAATATATACGTGTTGTTAAGGTGTCCAAGAATGCGCAATTATTGCTTTTTCATTGACAATTGCACAAGTATAAACGCTGAATCTTGGGCAACATTGGTGGGTGCTGCGGACGGGGTCGGCCGTTTCAAGTACCCGATGCCGTTAAGAGTGGACGGACAGACAGACAGACAGACAGACAGACAGACAGACAGACAGACAGACAGACAGACAGACAGACAGACAGACAGACAGACAGACAGACTTTTGTCGTTTAAGGTTAAACGCTTTGCTAAGGTCCAACTTTTTCTGAAGAGTGTCTGTCTTTCTGAAAGTCGACTCTTCTATTCGCACGGTGTCGGGCAGGTAATTCTAAGAGTTGAAGTGATCCGCGCTTTCGGTATGTTGATCGAGTGGAATAGTTGCAACGGACAAACAATCGCTCGTATTGCCACCAAAACCAACAACATAAACAGGCTTATCACCAGGGTCTCCATCCCGAGCAGAGCTGGGGAAACACAATCTTCTCAGGTTGTACCATGCTTTCCTAATAATCCATATCACGTATGTGGCCGCCGCACATCGATGGCATGGATACGAGAAGGCAAAGCTCGAAGCGCTGATGCGTAAGAGCATAAAAAAGTGCTCGGCATCCCCACGGGAGCCAGCACAGATAGGCTTATACAGTTAGGCATCCACAATGCCATCGACGAGGTTGTGGAGGCATAGGAGACGGCCCAGGTAGCCAGGCTCTCTTCATGGCCTGCGAGGCGGAGGGCCCTGGAGGCCCTTGGCTGCAATCCCACTTCCATCTGGAATAGGCGGTGCGTGCTGGACGCGCAGACGCGAGAAGCCATCATGGTCTCGCCAGTCCCACACGACGTACTGCTACAGCACAATGCGGGCAGACGAAGGGCCAGGGTGACCGCGTTTCTCAATTTCGTCACCAGCACTCCTCAATCAGTCACGTTACGCGACGCTGCCCAATATTGTTCGTCCGACAGGTACCTGGTGACGGTGGTAGATTACAGGGGCAACCTCCTTAACGCCGATTCAGTGTGGGGCTCGCCTTCGGCGCTGGTGGAGTAGGTGGCGGTGGCCCTCACCCTGCAGGTTGAAAACAGACCATACATCTATACATATTCCTAGGTGGTGGTCCGGCCATTCGCCTTGTGTTTGGTCTCGGCGGAGGCGGCCTCCTTGCTTTGCGGCAGAAGCGTCGGCCCCCATGTCATCCCTTGTTTCCCAGCCCATATGAGGGCTACGGTATCCCCCGCCGTTCCCAACGACAACGAGCTAGCCTATGCCCGCGCGCGCGAAATACCCACTGCGTCGGGCAGGTGGTGCTAGCAGGGGCGGCCGCGGGGCTCCACAAGGACTCCCTCCAGACGTTCAACGAGGTGACTAACCACTATAATCTCAGCTGCAGGGTCTGTCCCTCACCTTACTCCAAGATTTCCAGGCCTCAGTCTTCCACGCTTCGAATGTTACAGGCTGGGTCCTACCTCAGCTTAGCCAGGGTCAGCAGGGACGTGGAATCCTACGAGCTCGATTGCCCAGATTGTGGAGATAGCTTTTGTACTTTAGAACACATGCTCTGATGGTGTCCCTCGTTACGGCGCAACAATCACCTTACCACAAAAGCACAGTGGAATGAAGCACTCAAGAGATCCGACCTCGCCCTTAACCTACGGGCCATCCAGAGGACTCACGACGTGGCGGTCAGGCACCGCCTGCCCGTTCTGACGTGGGAGCTGCCTGTGACGGCTTCTCCCCCATTAAGGGATTTTCCTAGTCTTCTCTCAGGATCCTAATGAAGTTCATTGTCTGGCTGTCTAAAGGGCAGGATATCATGCCATGAACTAGACTGTAAGTGAATGATAAGTCAGTGAGATTTTTTCGGCAGTGAAGTGAGGGCAATGCTAACAATCTGGCAGTGTTAAAACAAGTCATCTCTAGCGAAACGATGATTGTAAATTCGGATAAAGTTTTGCTTCACTCGCTCGGTGGCGCACCTGCCAGATTTGGCAAACCATTCCAGATCACAGACGCATGTTCAAGTTGAGGAAGACTTATTGCGGTGTACAATTCTGGAAGGATGTGGAACTAAATTCTCGAGAGATTCTACAAACGCAGCCAAGAGAACGAAGGCCGCGCATGGCAGCACGTTTAGTGGGAACAGATAAATTATTCATGCTATAAAAAATAACACATATATCACTGAATTCATAAACCTTACATAACGACACGGTATTGACAGAGTACGGAATTGACACGGTGGATCTTTTACGAGGTATACTGATCAATTTGGGTTTTCAGGCATTCAGACATTGGTCGTTGTTATACATACGAAGAAAGAACGAAATTCTGACTGCAGCAAGCGCCAGTCATTAACTGAATCAATTTCCTTAAATAGCTTGATGTCATCAACATGCAAGAAAGAATAATAGTAATAAAAATAATAGTATACGGCGTTTTACTTGCAAACACAACAACATGATTGAGAGACGCCGTACTACAAGACTCCGGAAGTTTCAACATGGTGGTGTTCTTTGGGGTGCGCTGACATCGCGCAGTATACGCATCTTTACCATTTCGCCTCCATCGATATGCGACCACCGTTGCCGGGATCGAACTAAGGACGTTTGGGTCAGCAGCCGAGTACTGTAACTGCTACACAACCGCGGTAGGCCACTTATGTGACAGTTGTGCCTAAAGAAATAGGTGTGGATAATCGCTCATCTCTTTTGCTGACATGTAGTGCACTTGCAGATTCCGTCTTTGACGATGATGACGATATTATTCTGATTGACATAGTGACATCGAGTAGATAAACAATCACAGCATATCCACGGAGTGAATGATGACTAGTGGGGCGAAGCGCGGTCGGGTTTCATCGCTAAACCATGAACCAACCGCAAATATCGTACACTACATCATCAAAGACGTAAAAACATTGTATTATTTATACAAAAAACTTTACTATTCATAAGTGCTAGCTATACGTCATTACAACGGCTTTATGGTCGTTGAAGTGGTGGATTGTTGATGCGGCGTAGTGGGATGTTTGCAAGAACGATGTAAGGGGAAGTTTGCAAAGGTGGAACTATAGGTGGCCACGCACAAACAAGGAATGGACACAGTGGGATAATCTATGGTTCTTTAACGCGCACTTGGACATAAATACACGGCCATTTTGTATTTTATATTGGCTACTTTTCAAAGGTATTTGCTTTATGGTCCGTGAAGTGGTAGATCGCTGATGAGACGCAGTGGATTGTTTGCAAGGACGACGTAATGGGCACTTGGCAAAGGTGGAACTCAGGCGGTCACGTACATACATACAAGGGATAGACAGACAGACACCTTTAGGAGCTTAGCCCTTGAAAATTTTTTGGAATAATATATGCCTCACTATAGGTCGATCTCTCTAGGCGACTATGTAAGTGCTAACATTACCAGCATTGTCATCATCACCATCAGGATCAACAAGCTCGCGCAGTGAAAGCCTCGTGACAGGGCATTCCCCACGTTCGTTGGGAAATCGCGACTTGTCCAGCAATGCCAGTTATTCAGGCTTTACAAGAGCGTCACGTTCGGCTTCAGGCTGTTTGCGACTTCCCGACGATCTTGGCCACTGGTCTACGCCAAAGAAGAGCCATGCATAGTGTCAGTTCTACGCCCGTTTCTTCGGTAAGCCTAACTCGATCTTCTTCTGTGGGACCATGTATTTGTAGGCGCAGGCGCCATAGTCTTTTAGCCATGGTTACAGTTCATCGGTACCATATTGAAATTCCCTCCAAATCTCCACTAGCAGTGAAATGGCACAGTAGAACAGGTACTTCGTTATTATCGGGTACTGATTTCCCAGCACTCCGGGTTGCCGTTAGTCCTCCATGTGTTTCACGCTTTCATGCGGGCAACTTTTTTAAAAGACCATAGTGTTTCTTGGGGACCTTCGACGGAAAAAATTTTAGTTTGTCTGTCTGTCAGTCTGTCTGTCTGTCTGTCTGTCTGTCTGTCTGTCTGTCTGTCTGTCTGTCTGTCTGTCTGTCCGTCTGTCTGTGTGCTCAGATTTGGGTGCACTTTAAAGAATCCAGGGTGGTACAAGTTTCCGGAGTCCTGCACTACGGCGTCTCTCATAATCATAGCATGGTTTTGGGACGTTAAAGCCCACAAATCAATCATGTCTGTTGGTCTGTCTGTCTGTATGTATGTCTGTACATTTGTCTGTACTTTTGTCTGTTTTTCCACCATAAGAATACCTCAAACGGCACCAAACGGCCAATCCCATTGGCAGCGCCCACCAATATTACTCAAGGTTTAGCGTTCCAATTTGTGCAATTGTCAACTAAAAAGCAAGTATTTCGCATATCTGAGGCGTCGTAACAACACTTCAAAGTTTTGTATGTCTGCCTTCATACTAGAAAGGATACACACAAGAAACTCTAAGGAATGTAGCGTTTATCGCGCTGCGCTTACAGTGCAGCGCGACGCTCAAAAAGGTGTGTCCAACGCTTTCTCTTTTCCTTTTTATCTATCCATTCTCACTATGTTTGAAAACCTACTCCCATCTGTCATGTCCATAACGAACGCAACCAAAGTCCGTGCGCCCAACAGAAGCAGTGTCAAAATTTTACATATGATTAAACTGCCGTGTTGCATTGTCTTATTTCATCCCCTGCTAATGTTGTACGTTTCAGCATCTTGCATCATCGTAAAACTGATCAGGTGCCACAAAACGGCTTCATATTAAAGCAAAAGATAACTGCATTGAGTGTAGCCTTCTGTCTAGTTCATACGGCGTAATGCGTCCAAAGAAGTGAGCTCAAAAATTCTGAGGAGGCATGACAAGCCACTTTATCTGTTTGATTTTCTCTTTGTTTGGATTCTTGTGACACTTCTCCTGGACACTCAGTTGTGGCGACAAAGCTTCAGGCAATTTCAGAAGCCTAATGAGTAAAACTAGGTTCACAGTAAACATCCACACCCAAAGTCATTTTCTAGCACCCCTTAACGTAACGCTTTAGAACATTAAGTCTTATTCGCTTGTTTGTTATAGTTTACAGACTTCATTGTGGCACACTAACGACACTCACAGCCCTGGTCTCATCCTACCTATAAATACTGTGCCACAAATGGATAGGGGCTCTGGTTTGTTACTACTATGTATTGCCTCGCTTAACCCTTGAGCGACAATAAGTGTAATACGTGCAGCTCCGGTAGCTGCATTTACGATGGAAAGAAAAGTGCTCTAGACCCGTGTGCTCAGAGTTGAGTGCAGGCTAAAAAACCTCAAATGGAAGAAAATTTCGGATCTCTCCTCTACAGCGTCTCTCACATTCTTATGGTGGTTTTCAACGTTGAATATCACGTATAGGTCAATTGATTGATCAATTAATTAATCATGTGCAACACGTGCAGGGGCCGAAGCCTGAACCCTCGGGCACCGCTTGCATCGCCAAAGGCTTGCTGTCCGTGTGGTGTCTTTATAAGTCTGCTCAAGCACCCCCGCAGTTAAACATGCTGCGCAAGAAGTGGCACAAGGAAGGCTACAAGACTATCGGTACCACCTTCTTCAGTGTGCCTTCATTGGTCTGGATAAAGCGGGTTGCTCAGAATGGCTGCAACACGGGTAAACATGCGCTAATAATTTCTGTTTTGCACGGACTGTGCTGGACATAACTAGAGGTGTTGGGCGTTGCCATCGAGTTGGTTTTTTACCTATACGCACGTTGACAGACTGGAGCAGTGAACATGATTCACCGAAACTGGTCGTTAGATAAGCAGTCACTCACATATGGGGATCGATAAACTCAGAACATACCTCACGAAATCGCGGAAAAGTGCCAGTGTCGTCGTAACGGATCTTCTCGGAATGCGCTCCTGCCCACTCAGCCATTTTACGCTGCATCATTATGGTTCCTTCACAACTGCGACTAATAATGGTGATAGGACCAATTTAGTCGCAATGTGACTGCTCACAAATGGCCGCTTTGGTTTCGAAGCGACTGCTTTGACTCAGTCGTTCGCTGCTTCATTTTTCAGTCGAGCGACTGGAGTAGCATGCCTCTAAACCAGGGTTGTGGCATTGAAAACCGTACTTGAGCAGGTCTGAAGTTTTGTTTCTCGCACAGGAGAGCAAACATCTGTCGGCTGTAGTCTCTTTTCCGTCCTGTCGCAGGTGTGGATGGTTGTTAGTTGTCTGAACGGCGCCTGTGAATCAGAGGGCTTCCTTTAGTAAGAGGGGAGCACTTTGAGGTCAGGCTGTCATGTGCGGTATGTAGTTGTACGTAGTTCAACCGCCTCTTGAAAGCATGTGATCAGTAATAGGAAAGGAAAAAATGATGACGATATCTGGTGTCTAGCGTTCGAAAACAACGGTATTGTTAGGAGGAATGCCGTAATACAGTTTACGGAAGTTTTGACTATCCTATGGCCTTTAACGTTCACCGACATTGCACAGTAGACGGGCCTCTAGCATTTCACCTCCATCGAAGTGCAACCGTCGCGATTGGGATCGAAAGCACCACCTTCGGATCGGCGGCCCTACTCAGTTACAGCTACGCCACCATGGCGGACAAACGTACTAGCTATGTAAAAGAGTCATTTACTCTGTTTCAAGCGAATGCCTTTCGATAGCCGTAAGGTGAAGTGCCCCACTAGCTATAAAAATTGATTTTCCATTTCACCTGTGCTCTGTGTTTCGATGTGATGGAAGAATGATAGCAAAAATTTTGCAGACATGCAAACCTATGGGGTTTCGCAAAATCAATCAAACACCAAACTCTCGTTTGCTCGTCGCAAGGAGCTAGTTGGCAGCACAAAGTTAACTATTGCCACGCACACAAGTCAGTGATTTGACACCCGGTCAAGGTGGCCACATTTCGAGGAGTTCAAAAGCGTGTCATGTGCATAAAAAGGAACCCATGCTTTTCACACTGGAGCTCTTCCACCAAGGCGACCTTGACAACAGTTCTTTCGGAGCTAACACGATTTAGATGAACAAAGCGTTTAATGTAAGCAGCGCTCATAGCACCAGGCGTCTGAACGTATAGGTCAGCATATTGCGAGCTGTAATTTGCTTCTCTCATCTCACTGAACAGCGGCCAAGCAAATGCGATTGCTGAAAAATCGAGAGAAATAGTGCGAAGAGCGAGCAAAGATTAGTCGCATGTGTTGAAGGTGTTAAATAGAATATAAGGCGATTGTCTCGAGCAAGTAACGTGTGTACTTCCAATGTAATGAGTAGGTTAAGGCTAATCATTGCAAGTTTGTCACACTTCTCCTTAGTATTGTCACAAGGAGTCTTGTCCCTCATACCATATTCTAATGAAACAACAAGAGGGCAGCAGGCTGCCGTCTGCCTTCTAGCAATTTTTTTTCTTTTTGCAGCTGTCCAACACTACCCGCCTCTTTGTGGTTAGATACTAAAATAATCGTGATGACGAGCCACCCCCTTAGTGTTCATCTCATACAGCATGTATACAACGGGTCCAGTGTTCCTCCGAGCTATAGGCACTTACGGTGGTGAGGAGCCCCTTCAGCTTGAAGGGACACTGAAGATATAGAATGAAACATTAGCTTCGAAGACGGTACTTTGAGCGCTTTGGTACTAGAGAAGAAACTAAAGGTGAAAAAATATTTGTAACTTTTGCACCAAAATCTACACAAAGGACGTCACATGTTAGAAAGGGTGTCGTATTTTGGTGCCATTAGCTCAATACAATTTCCTCAAGCTTGTTATGTTATGGCAAAGGACTCCTAAGAGCACACTTCATCTTTAATTTATTCAAAACTACGCAGACAAAGGTCAGCGCCGTGAATACGTCGGACGGTACAGCGAATAGTGCAGTAACTTCAAGGTGGCCGCATCATCCATGTTTCATTTTGGTGTGTGTCTTCTCGATAGGGAGCATCTTCTCACCGCTAGCACAGTGTTTTTGGTATCATGACAGAGTAGTATAATATTAAAAGAGAAGCGCTTTTGCTCATTAGTGTACCTTTAACCACTGCACCACACAGTCATGGGGAAATAGATGTAAACGTGCTAGGTTTGAACCATACATATACGATGATTTAGCATTGCATTCGGCATCGCCAGACTGCCATAGTTATTCGCTGCAAGTTGTTTAATTCTCAGGCGGCGCGCGCGTTTCCGTTGTAGCCTTTGTCACGTCATTTAGGGCAGCTATGTGACGGGAACCATGACTTCACTCAGGTTCAACTTTAAACCACGCAGTCTTGGAGGAGAGATGATCAATCGTATTTCTGCAGCTGTCTGCCGGAATTACGCCGTAGCCTTGGCCTTCAGCCACGCGCATCCTAACTTCAACTCTTACCGGTGCGAGTGCGGCAACTGGGCTCAAGGGCACTTCCAGAGTGTGCTCGAACTGCTACTGGAAGCTTCCCAGAGGGTCGTGACCGGTATGGCGATGCGCACGCAAGCACCCGCCCGGACCCAGAATTTGAGCCTACGCGCCGCCAGGACCAACACCAATTGCATCGCCGTATTGTGCACCAAAGAAAGAGAGGTATTTTTGCAATGCCTCTGTAACGGTGTTGCACATGACTGCTTTGAAATATCTTTTTGCTGTGCACCAGAAATTGATCTCTGTTGCGTCCTTGTACACAATCTTTAGAAATAACGACGTGTGATAATGAAAGGGGAGGTGGCTGATCCGCATCAGTGTATGAAGAGAAATGTCGAATATCTCATCGAGGAAGAAGTAGAATGTTGGTTAAGCTGATTTGAGATGCTGACCTAAATATCACCGGCAGTACCATATTTTTGCTGGGACATTAGTGCAAAGAAAACACTGTTAGTGCAGTGGCATGTTGAATTATCTGCTGATGCAAAAACATTGAAATGAAAGTGATCGTACCGTTCGACAAACACTTCACTCTAGTGATGTTGCGTGTAATAATAAAGGAAAGATACAAGCTCTGACAGCACTGTGAAGTCGGATGCCCTCTAGTGAGCACTCATTAGGCCTTTTGTAAACGAGACACTCCAAACAATGAGAATTCTCTACGACATACGCCTACCTTTTCTCTCTCTCTCTGTCTCTCTTCCTTTCGAACTTGAGTAATCTTCACATTTGTGTCATGCCCATAGTTCTTACCTTACCAGGTATATGGTAAATTATATGCCTGAAGGCAACTTGGCTTGATTCTTGGACGGAATGGCAAGGAAGACAATGCAAGAGCTGTATCAATTGGTACTTGTTTCGCGCACACACGAAGAAAGAGAACTGAAATAAATGGCACGAGGTAAAAGCGATGAAATTTCGAATACAGTTGGCGATAGAGAGCACATTTTGGTGAAGTTAAGTTCAATTTTAGTAAAGCAGGCGCATGAAAACAAGATAAACTCCTACAAAAACCTAAAGACGAAGAACACGTAAAAGAAAGGAAGGCTGGTGCTTTCTACTCATTCTTTTGTCCTACATACTGCCTAAGTTTTTTGTGTATATTTGGTTTTCTTTCATGAGTTATGGTCTTTCTTGACCATCCACCAGCTCCCTCAATATTTTGTCTTTTAAATCACTCGCATGCTAAACTTAGCGGCAATGTACAAACCTTGATTTTGTTTTATGTGCGCCCCTTTTCACAGCCACCTCTTTGGATGAGGTTTTATTTTTGGCCCACTTGGTGTCGCCGTCATTCTAAAGCTAGGCTGTTGTGGCCGCTCAATATAGCCCGTCGGGACGAAAAACTGTACACATCACAGTTGTGCTAGCGAAACTGTAAGGCGAGGTTACTTGAAATCCGGTCACTTGTGTTAGCGATTGACGCGAAATTTACGGGCTTGCAGTAACACATCGAGAAAGGAAAAAAAGTGAACTTTAACAACATTCACACTGCCGAATAGATGAAGGGAAGTATTTACAGGGAGCATTCCTTCTAAATTGAATGCGGCGATTAATAGACGCGCAATTAGCTAAAGTTTCTGCTACACTAATAGATCATTATTCACTTCAGTTACGACACAAGGCTAAATTTGCGCAGGAGCTGCGAGAAGAGAACAAGAAAGATGGAGACTCCAGACCTCTTGTCAGCAGCCCTGGGGGCTCCGGAATGGACCAGCAGGACGCGTCGCGCTTAACAACCATGTATGAGATTCGGTTGTTGGGCGGACACGCGTTTAAATCCATCCACACCTGATGAACCACTTGACCATGAAGATGATGCAAGTGACAGAGCGGCACGGGACTGCGAAGACGACTTTGAACAATGCCGCTCATCTCCAGCGAGTTTACTCAGAGATCCTTTTCGCTGCTTTCGCACAATGCACTCGATGGTGGCTAACACGTGGTCAACGTGCATTTGTTAGTTCATTTCCGAAGGTTTATATTGGTGTATATTGACCAAAATAATTTTTGTGTTCGAAAGCGATCTCGGGATACTGTCTTACCTTTTTATACATGGTTTTTAGTTCGATGATCTCTTTTTTTAGAGCACGGGTCTGTAACACCCATCCTGAATGCGGCCCACAGATGTTTGACAAGCTGGACACGGCATGCGGAGTGTTCGCTATAGTTTGCTAGATGGCACTCGCGTTATTTACTCACATATCGCAGTTAATAAAGCTTTGTTCGGATAAGCTGTAGAGACGGCATAGGTCTCGAGCACGTTTGAGAGGCACCCAATGCGGTCAGTATGTGTTGAAACATAATCTAGGTTCTATGTCTCTACATCGCGATCGGCGTGAAGATTCGCGTCAATCTGAAGACTGTTATTGGTATGTGTGAAGCCTTGACGCCATTCCCCGTTCAAAAATTATCTTTATAAGACATATGGGAAATGCTTTATGTTAAATTGCAGCTTTCGGTGACATTTGTAGCTGTAGATGTAGCTTTAGATGTAGATCTTAGACTTTTGGCTCCCAACCATGAATTGACCAAAAATCGGTAAATTTTCTTCAAAACCCTCTTCCCACGTCTTCAACACTTTCCACTCTTCCGGCCCTTGCTGGACTAAATTTCGTAAAAGTGGCCCTCTGTTCGAGTGACTTCGAGACGTCTGGCATAAAGCTGTAATTCTGCTTCTGCGATACAAGCTCAAGAAAATGACTCTGTGCTTGCTTTTGACCTGTGATCTCAACCCACGTTGACTTCCTCCACTGGCTGCTCTTCCTGCTAATTAAGCAGATCACTATAAGTAACCGAAGTATGCTTTAATATGTGGTTGGCTTGCGATCAAAGCTAATCGTTAGGAGCCTCGGACATGGACATGCTCATTAGCCTAGTTAAGCAATATTTCGTTTATGGTAATTAGGCTGGTTGGTGCTGCTGCTTCTAAGCGAATTCTAAACTAAACCTGTTAGGTGCCTGTCCAGTTCTCATAATTTGCAAGATGACCACGGGAACACTTCATGCAGCAGCAGTACGAGTTGAGTACCAATCGGTCTCTATACTTGGCCCTGGTGTTGCGTCTGCGTGAGTCAATGCAAGCTGCCAAAAAAAAATTCAGAGTATTCTGTTCCGCTCCACGTTTTTACAGAACCTATGCGCTTTCTGAGCATATACAATAAAATGATCGCAAAGAATGTGACCTAAACAATGCATAGATGTTTTAAAGATGACACTACTGCGACGAACATAAAGCATTTATTTCTAATCATATTCGAATTGTAAACTCGAAAATCAGATGCTGCCTGATTCTTGGCGAATGCCCCGCAGTGTTTGCACAGGTCACTAAAGATTAACCATCCAAAGAACATTGCATAGAACATTGTTCTTTATCACTAGGTAGCGTTGAAGTCCTTAAATGCCCATTTATATTCAGCCCTTTCAGTCATTCACGACTGTAAGCAAGGTAGTTTTGTATGCAAGGCACTACCGTGCTGATACATAGCCTCTCGGCCGGCCAAGGTGTTGCCAAAAGATTACAACCGATCAATCAACCAGCCAACGTAAATAGTGTTCATCTAGTGGGCGTATCATTCGGCCGAAGCATTCGTCTGCATGAAAATTTGATATTTGTTACGAATCCCATTACGTATGTTCTGTAGCCAAACAGTCCTATTAAAATTCAATAAATGCTGCGGTTCATTCTTACAACAATGCACACATATTCGACATTAGACATGCATACTTGAAAAGATGTTTTCCATAATTGTTTCTGAAAACTTGACTATATGCTTGTCCTTGCTAGTATGTAACAATCGCTGGATTTTCACGAGCCAAAGTCAGGATAAGGAGGCATGCGGTAGGTGGTAGGAACTCTGTATGTCCATGTATACATGAATTTGAAGTGGCGGCCACGAACTACAACGGAGCCCTGAGATTAGCACCCCGATGCCTTGCCTGCTAAGTTACTGTGGCTGGTGCGTTCTGAGATACTGAAAATGCTCCGGAACTGGTGCTATCGTCCCACGGTAAAAATAGACACGTGGCCAAGCGATCTTGTCCCGTTTCGATGTCAATGATAACCGACCCGGCACTCAACCAGAATGATGATTTCTCCCCAATTCAAAAATACCAGGCTTATCCCCCAGAAGTTTCTAGACCACAAGACTTTAAGAACTTAGGGTTGCACAGCGTGATTAGGTGATGAATTATTGCGGCAATCACGTGACATACGTGTCGATATTGTCGAGACGCCCAAACATACTGTGATCTCACATCCAGTGTCCCTGGGGTATGCATTAGTATTTTGTATGATAACAGGGCGTTGTGTACGTCTTGAGGCTTCTGCCAGACACATCGAAACCTTATCTTTGAGTGCTCCGCAGTCACGATACGTAGTGTATGCATCTCGAATAAACTATACACCGATTCGACACAAGTGTGCGATCATAGACCACCTCTTTGGGAAGGGTGTGCGTCTCGACACCACCATGGCCCATCAGTCCTTAGTAAGTTCGCCGCACAAAAACAGTTTGACTTACCGTGTAACTATTTTAATCTGAGTCTTGCGTCAGCGTTCTTTCTCTGGCTTTACATGAAAAATGGCCTTTCTCTGTTTTGCATTTTTCTGTTCATTATGTTTGCCTTGCTCTTTGGAATAATGCTCTATTTGATAGCCTGCGCCTGTGCCTGTTTATACTTCTTTGTTGTTTCGAACTCATGTCTGTTTCTTGCGTAGTACATCATGAACCAGTACAACGACCCCAATTACCACTATTCTGTATTTATCCCTTGTTCATATTTCGGATGGTTAAAAAGTCTATGACATTCAAACTTGCTTATGAGATATAAATAATTTAAAATTAGTTTTATTGCGCAGTAACAAAAGGAAATATGAAACGCACATAATTTCCTTGGAGAGATGATGATCTGGTTTTACCGAAGAAGCATTTATAGGGAAATTTTCTACCGTGACCTCCCGTTGCTTGAGAGGATGTTTTCGCTTGGCAGACAAATGAAGTCTTTGTGTTCGCAGCGCATGTCAGCGTCGGCAGAGGCCCAGTAAAATCCCCATTCCACGATCATACAAACACCTGTTTGGCACTGACAGAATTAGCTATGATTGTTCTTCAGATGCGCCAATATCACATTACCCATAGCAACGTGTCTTCGGGATCTAGCTCAGTTGGTGCCTTTCTTTGGGCCAGGCAGTACTCGCCCAGCCCGATGTCAAGTTCAGAAATCAATAAATCTAATACCGATGAATGCATACGTTCTCTATTGTGTTACATATACGTCATATAGTAATAACAGCAACTATAATGATAACAATAATAATAAAATTATTATTATTATTATTATTATTATTATTATTATTATTATTATTATTATTATTATTATTATTATTATTATTATTATTATTATTATTATTATTGTTATTATTATTATTATTAATATTCTTCTTCTTCTTCTTCTTCTTCTTCTTCTTCTTATTATTATTATCTCGTGTTTTTTAACATGGACTGAAATCGCACTGTATGCGGGTCTCTACCATTTCATCTCCATCAATATGTGACCGCCACGGCCGGGATCGAACACGTGACCGTTTGTGCCAGCAGCCGAGCATCGTTAAAGCTACGCCCCCACAGCGGATCATTTACGTCGTGGTTATGCCACTAGGATTGTGTATGATCGCTGATGCTTGTTGCTGACCCATGGTGCGCTCGCGAATCCACACTCAGAAGACGACGACGGTGACCAAGAAGAATAGAAGACGTTATTTTATTTGACACAGCGATGTCTAGTTGTTCAAAAACATTTTCTCAATATTATCTGCCCAACTCTTGGTCGAGCTCCCATAGTGGAAGGTAAGTGCCAGCCATCCCAGGATCATCATCACCACCATAATGATTAACGTTCACGTGCAGTGAAAGCCTCGTGGCACGGACCTTCCTGTCGTTCGCTTGGCCATTGCATCTGGTCAAAAGATTCCAGTTCTTCCCGCTTGCCAAGAGCGACACGTTCGCTTTCAGTCTCTCTTCAACATCCCGTTGATATCGTCCACCGGCCTACGCCGAGGAAGAGCCATGCAAGGTTCCGGTTCGACGCCCGTTTCTCTGGTAAGCTAAAGTCCTACTTCTTCGTCAGGATCTTGTATTTACAGGCGCCGGGACCTTAGTCTTTTTTTTCAACGGCTACAGTCCTTCGATACCATGTTGAAGCTCACCCCAAATCTGCAATAAATGTTAAGTTGTGCAGTGGAACAGTGCCTTCATTCTTATTGACATCGTTTAGTGCGTCAAGAAGTCCTGACTACGCGCTGATCCGTGTTCCCATTTGTACTCGGTGTGCTTCACGCTTACGTGGGTAACTATTCTCTCTGATTTGGTTTTTTTCATTCTTTTCTATAATGTTTAGTAACGTACCCCATTTGTCATGTCCAGAACGAACGCTACAGAGGTCTGTGCAACCAACAGAAGTGGTGGCAAATTTTTACATGCGCTTGAACTGACGTAGCACGTTGTTGTTTCTTTTCAGTACTCGCCAATGTCGCACGTTTGAGCATCTAGCATCTTTGTAAAATTATCAGGTGCCACTGCACAGCTTGGTATGAAAATAACAGTGACTACATGGATCGTAGCATTCTTTCCAGTTCATATGGCGTGATGCATCCAAAACATTAAGCGCAGAAATCTCGGGGTTACACCACCAGCCGTTTTTTGTGTCAGTATTTCCCTTAATATTGATTTTTCTGGCCCCTCCTCTGATCTCAAAGTCACGGGAGGACCGAGTTCTAGCCATTTTAGAAGCTTAACCAGAAAACTATTGGTTGTAAACATCCACATTAAAAGCGGTTTTTTAGCACGCCCTAACGTAACGCTTGAAAACTTTAAATCTGATTCGCTTGTTTGTAATATTCTAGAAACATCGTAATGGCAAAAAAAACGACCTCCCTAGTCCTTGTCCCATCCTACTTAGCTAAGGTTGTTCAACAAATAACATGTCACCAATAGGTCTGGGCTCAGGTTTGTAACTAGTATGTATAGTCTCGGTTCAACCTTGAGTGATGATGAGTGCAACACGTGCAGGGGCAACACGTGCAACACGTGCAGCCTGAACACTCCAGCACCACTGGCATCGCCATAGGCTTGCTGTCCGTGCGGATCGAGTCCCCTTAGCGCAGCTCAAACAGGCAGAGAGTTTAACTCGGTGCGCAAAAGATGGCACAAGCAATGCTACCAGGGCATCGGTGCCATCTCCTTCACTGTGCCTGTGTTGGTTTCGACAAAGGGGATTGGTCAGAATGACTGGAACACTGGTAAGCACCCGGGACACTCCGCTGTTTTACGCTGCAGAATTAACGTTCGTGCAGACTTGCCATTAGCACCGGTGATACTACCAATTTAGAGGCAATGTGACAGGTCACAAAAGGCCGCTTTCGTTATGTAGCAATTGCTTCTGAACCAATCACATAAGTAGCAACAGGACGTAAGCTTATTAGCGGGAATGTGTCATTCAAAACTGTAAGTGAGCTGACGTGATTTATATGTGACTCACATATAAGACCAAACATTTGTCAGCTCGAATCATTCTTTGGTGGCCTGTCGCAGGTGTGAATGGTCTTTGAGTTCTCTGAACAGTACCGGTGCGTTAGGGAGCTTTCTTTATTTATAGCGAAGCAATTTAAAGAGCCAGGCCTTCTTATGCGTTCATAGCCGCTTGGCCTAACACTGGCCAAATCATATATAGCAAATCGCGCTTTAGCAGATTGAGCACGTGCTTGCGCCAAAGAAGTCTTCTTCCTTTTACTCATAGAGTGCCTTAGTTATGATATAAAGTGTGGACATTACTACTATAGCTAGAGGAATCAGCAACGCATACCAGGTATAAAAATTAACAGGTTAATTAAGAACACTTTAAATAAACGGAAATAGAGAAAAAAACACAGAAGCTCTAAACTAGAAACATAGAGAGAAGGAAAATAAAAATAAAAATGAAGACAAGCAAAGAGGCTCTGCAGTTCGTTCAGGTTTGGCACTAATAGGACGAAGCTGCCTTTCTTTTTTTTCACACTTATCTCAAGACAGGATGAGTGACTGACTAGCTGTAAAGCGCAGGCATTGCACAACGTCTTTTCATTGTTTCGCGAAGCAATAGTCACTAAGCACAACTACAGTGTTCCGTGGAGTGATCGTACATCTCAGATTGTGGGGTGTATTTTTATTTTTTATCAGCCATATTTTGTACCTAGTTGAACTGCTGCACAATAGATGAGGCTAAGCAATAGAATAGAAATAATGATGATGATATCTGGTGTTTAAAATTCCGAAGCAACGATATTACTTAGAGGGACGCCATGGTTCAGAGCACGGAAATTTCGACCATTCGCTGCCCTTTAACGTTCACCGACATCGCACGGTACGCGCGCATCTACCATTTCACCTCCATCGAAGTGCAACCGTCGCGGTTGGGATCGAAACCACGGCCTTTGGATCAGCAGCTGAGTACCGTAACCACTACACCAGCGTGGAGGACAAATTTTTTCACTGTGTATAGCTGGCCAACTACTGTGTTTCAAGCGACTATTGGAATATAGCTGCGTGGTGATTGTCACACATGCTATAAAAATAGATTTGACATTTCACCTGTGCACTGTGTGTCGCTATGATGAGATAATGGTAGCCAAAATTTTGCAAACATTCATACTTCTGCGGTTTCGACAAACCAACCAAACTTCAAAATCTTGTTTGCTCACCCCAATCATATATCTGGGAACACTCTAAGGTAACTCAACAGTTGCCACGCACACTATGTCAATGGTATGATTCCTTTACAAGGCGACCACATTTAAATTAATGCAAGAGCACTCTGGGAACCTACGTTTTTCAATCGTGAGCTCGTCGACCAAGCTCCTCCAATCGAGAGCTCGTCCACCTTTATAACAGTCCTATCAGAGCCAGTGCTATTTAATTGAACTAAGCGTTCACCATGAGCTATGCATATAGAACCCAGCCACTGACAATATGACGGCATGTTGCGAGCGTGAATTTACTTGTTTCATGTGTCTGAACAGCAGCCACGTGTATGGAACCACTGAAGTTTTGAAAGAAGGTGGTAAAGTTAGAGAAAAAGTTAGCTACATGTAAAAAGCGTCTGGATACGACGGTTGCCCAGCGTAATGTGCGTAATATAAATGCGATTCCTTGAGTATGTCAAAGTAAATCACTGCATGTTTTCTCACATCCACTCGGTACGTCTTCCAAGATGTCGTGTCTCCTATAGCACAATTTATTTCATTAATAGTTTTGCAGCAGGCTTACGCCTGTCCAGTGCAGCATTCTCTCTTTTTTTCTTTTTGCAGCTGTACATCACTACTAGATCCCTTATGCTTAGATACCAAAATGAAAAGAAGCTTGTTTCATTTAAAACAGTAAATGCAGTACATAATGGCACCAGTGCAGCGTCATTACCTGTAGCTGTTAGCTGTCTGCCCTACAAGGAGAAAGGTAATATGCAACGCTTGCCGAGCGAAGTAAGCGGAGGTGAGGTGTACAACAAATGGATTTTAAAGTACCTAATACACTGAAGCCTCACATCTTTGTGTCACAGAGACACATTCATTTCGGATGAGCTGCCAAGAGTTTTCACATATATGGCAGACTGTTGTTACTGCTGAGGGATTCTGGACTATGAATTCTGGAAAAGAGGTTGACCAGGTTTACGATTTATTCACTTTTGTGATTGAATATTTATGTAAAAATACAGATATAGTGAAAGCTCATATCAAACTGAAAGTGTACTATGAAATTGTTCAGATTAGGTGGAGTTCGAATGAGTGGGCGGGCATTAGAATAAATGATCATCATGCCACATTGTGCGGAAGAAGCCAAGGAAGCCACTTGTGGACTCCTTATCACGAATTAGGAGACACTACATGTTCGTGGCAGGTGATCGCATAAGTCAAGTTCGTGGAGCTCAAACAGAAAACATAACTAATTATTCGATCAGTAGTACATGCAGCAATGTGAACAGTGTATATATATATATATATATATATATATATATATATATATATATATATATATAGAGAGAGAGAGAGAGAGAGAGAGAAAGAGATAATATAAGGAAGAGAAGTGTATACCTAAGGGTTCGTATTTCCGTGTTTAACACAATATTAATGAGATATAACAGACAGTAATGCCAAGGAATGCTTTAGGGGAAGTTATTAGAACCAATGGAATGTAAAGAAGAAGAAAGAAGAAAGAAAAGTGGATTAAAAAATTACCAGCTGTGAGCAGGAATCAAACCTACGACCTTCGAATAACGCGTTCGATGCTCTGACTACTGAGCTATCAAAGCGGCCGTCCCTCCATCCACTTTTTGGGGTTTATATGTGAATTTAGAAGTAGGAGTGACAGTCAGCGCCATCTATAAGCCAAACAACGAGTGTGAAAACACTCTTATTCGCATGTTTGGCGTCACATAGCACGTGAACTTATTATGAGCGGGCAGCTGATTAATTGTCCCTCTTATACAACCTAAACACACCAAGTCTGTCAGTACGAGACCCTCGTTCAATGAAATAAGGGAGAGAAGTGTATACCTAAGGGCTCGTATTTCCGTGTTTTAACACAATATTATTGAGATATAACAGACAGTAATGCCAAGGAATGTACAGGAGAAGTTATTAGAACCAATGGAATGTAAATAAGAAGAAAGAAGAAAAAAAAAACGGAGGAAAAAATTACCAGCTGTGAGCTGGAATCCAACCTACGACCTTCGAATAACGCGTTCGATGCTCTAACCACTGAGCTATCACAGCGGCCGTCCCTCCATCCACTTTTTGGGGTTTATATGTGAATTTAGAAGTAGGAGTGACAGTCAGCGCCATCTGTAAGCCAAACAACGAGTGTGAAAACACTCTTATTCGCATGTTTGGCGTCACATAGCACGTGAACTTATTATGAGCGGGCAGCTGATTAATTGTCCCTCTTATACAACCTAAACACACCAAGTCTGTCAGTACGAGACCCTCGTTCAATGAAATAAGGGAGAGAAGTGTATACCTAAGGGCTCGTATTTCCGTGTTTTAACACAATATTATTGAGATATAACAGACAGTAATGCCAAGGAATGTACAGGAGAAGTTATTAGAACCAATGGAATGTAAATAAGAAGAAAGAAGAAAAAAAAACGGAGGAAAAAATTACCAGCTGTGAGCTGGAATCCAACCTACGACCTTCGAATAACGCGTTCGATGCTCTAACCACTGAGCTATCACAGCGGCCGTCCCTCCATCCACTTTTTGGGGTTTATATGTGAATTTAGAAGTAGGAGTGACAGTCAGCGCCATCTGTAAGCCAAACAACGAGTGTGAAAACACTATTATTCGCATGTTTGGCGTCACGTAGCACGTGAACTTATTATGAGCGGGCAGCTGATTAATTGTCCCTCTTATACAACCTAAACACACCAAGTCTGTCAGTACGAGACCCTTGTTCAATGAAATAAGGGAGAGAAGTGTATACCTAAGGGCTCGTATTTCCGAGATTTAACACAATATTAATGAGATTTAACAGACAGTAATGCCAAGGAATGTACAGGAGAAGTTATTAGAACCAATGGAATGTAAATAAGAAGAAAGAAGAAAAAAAAACGGAGGAAAAAATTACCAGCTGTGAGCAGGAATCAAACCTACGACCTTCGAATAACGCGTTCGATGCTCTAACCACTGAGCTATCACAGCGGCCGTCCCTCCATCCACTTCTTGGGGTTTATATGTGAATTTAGAAGTAGGAGTGACAGTCAGCGCCATCTGTAAGCCAAACAACGAGTGTGAAAACACTATTATTCGCATGTTTGGCGTCACGTAGCACGTGAACTTATTATGAGCGGGCAGCTGATTAATTGTCCCTCTTATACAACCTAAACACACCAAGTCTGTCAGTACGAGCCCTCGTTCAATGAATAAGGGAGAGAAGTGTATACCTAAGGGCTCGTATTTCCGAGATTTAACACAATATTAATGAGATTTAACAGACAGTAATGCCAAGGAATGTACAGGAGAAGTTATTAGAACCAATGGAATGTAAATAAGAAGAAAGAAGAAAAAAAAACGGAGGAAAAAATTACCAGCTGTGAGCAGGAATCAAACCTACGACCTTCGAATAACGCGTTCGATGCTCTAACCACTGAGCTATCACAGCGGCCGTCCCTCCATCCACTTCTTGGGGTTTATATGTGAATTTAGAAGTAGGAGTGACAGTTAGCGCCATCTGTAAGCCAAACAACGAGTGTGAAAACACTATTATTCGCATGTTTGGCGTCACGTAGCACGTGAACTTATTATGAGCGGGCAGCTGATTAATTGTCCCTCTTATACAACCTAAACACACCAAGTCTGTCAGTACGAGACCCTCGTTCAATGAAATAAGGGAGAGAAGTGTATACCTAAGGGCTCGTATTTCCGTGTTTTAACACAATATTATTGAGATATAACAGACAGTAATGCCAAGGAATGTACAGGGGAAGTTATTAGAATCAATGGAATGTAAATAAGAACAAAGAAAAGTGGATGAAAAATAACCAGCCGTGAGCAGGAATCGAACCTACGACCTTCGAATAACGCGTTCGATGCTCTAACCACTGAGCTACCACCGTTTTTTTTCTTTATTGCCTGCTTCGTAAACAGTACAAATCAATATAAGAATACAGTGCAGTGTCACGCTTAAAAGTGCTGTCACATCTTCCAGCACATGGGGGTTAAAAAGAGAGACGCTTTATGCCCACCGACTTATCTAAACATGGCAACCACTCTGGCTTATCTTGTGCCTCGTATGCAGTCATCAAATACTGTACACTTTCTACGAAGTACTCTCGAGCGGGCCGGGGATTCACGTCTACGTTTCGCACTGCCATCCGTGTTCGCCACACACTGTGAAGAACCAATACCATGAACATATCGTAGGGCACACCTCCTACATTTATGACTGGCAAAAAACGGATGCCATCTGTGTAACTAGCAGGTCTTTCTTCAGGGTCCTTTGAAGGATGTCCCTGAGAAAGACTGCATCAGTACAGTCGAGAAAGATGTGGTCAACAGTCTCAAGTTTTCTGCAGATAATGCATTCAACTGACAGGACGAATATTCCTTTTTCTCGGAGCCATGGATTGGTAGGGAGTGTGTCGCTGTGAAGTTTGAAAAAGAATGTCTTCATTGATGGTCTAATTGGCATCTTTTTCACTCTTTTCAAGACGTCATCCCCGGGCCCATTAGGGTACAATGTTCTATACAGAGGCACTGGCAACATGGTTTCTGCAAGGTCCTTGTACAGTCTCTTTCGCGAAAACCCTGAGAGATACTCAATTGAAAATCGCACTCTCAATATTTACAAAGGAGCAATCACTTCTTTCATGTACCCCTTAGGTCTTTTTGTCACCCCATTGACTGTGTTTACAATAAAATCAGGCAAAAGATGGGACAGCCGCACATGTATCAACGTTCTCAAAAAACGATCATCTTGATCTCGTAAAAAAACAAACCTAGATACTATCTGCCTCAGGAACAAGTGTACAAGACCAAGCCCCCCACTTTTCACAAAACGGAACAGATTTGTTCGGCTTGTCCTTTCCCACGTGGACGCCCATATAAACACTGCGATCACTCTGTGTAGCTTTTGTACAGCAACACGTGACATGAATAGCATTTGTAAAACATACCATACTCGTGAAATAAGAAATATGTTGCTCACTGTTGACCTCGTAAACATTGAGAAATTGCGCCCACCCCACGTTTCTGTCTTGTCTCTTAGTTGCTCTGTCTCTTGTTTCCAATATTCTGTTGTGTCTCTGTAGTGTTGGAGAGGTACCCCTAAGTACTTGTCAGGTATAACCTTCCATGTAATGCTTTCAAATATTGATGGTGTGCTCTGCCAATTTCGGTGCCATATTCCAAGACATTTACTCCAGTTGACTCTACTATCAGTGCAATCACAGAAGACTTTCACATAGTTTAGTGCTTCTCTGATACTCTCCAGATCTTCGCAGAACACAGCAATATCGTCGGCGTAACTAAGTATTTTGACCTCTGCAGACATCAAATGAAACCCCCGCATCTGATCATTCTGTATCACTTTCTGGCATAGAGGTTCTAAATAGATAGCAAAAAGCAGTGCCGATGCAAGGCATCCTTGTTTTACACTCGATAAGACTTGTATATTATCACTAAGCTGTTTGTTTACTACAATTGTCGTAGTGCATCCCGTGTACGCCAGTCGGACCCCTTCCAACACCACAGATCCTATATTGACATAGTCAAGAATGCTGAAAAGTATATCATGGTTCACGCGATCAAACGCCTTCTCAAGATCGATTTGTAGCATAGATACTTTAGAGTCAAACTCATCGCAGCATTCTAACATATTTCGGGCAATATGAATGTTCGTCATAATTGTTCTGCTTTTTATGCCACAAGTCTGATGTGGTCCGGCTATTTCTGTAATCACTGTTTGGATTCACCTGGCCAAAACACCCATGAATATTTTGTAGTCAACATTCGCTAGGGTTATGGGTCTGTAGGGTGTGACGGACAGCTGTTTCCTGGGATCTTCAGTTTTTGGGATTAACGCGATGTGTGTTCTCCTAAAAGATATGGGTAACTCTTTCCTTTCGTACGCCTCATCTAACACTTTCCACAAAGCTTCTGCCACAAGATTTGTAAATTTCTTATAGAATGCTACACCTAGTCCATCTGAACCGGGTGTTTTGCCGTTTTTCATTTTTTCAATGATGATTTCGATTTCTCTGACCGAGATGGGTGCTTCTAATCTCGCTTTTACGTCATCCTCAAGCTTCGACATAAGTGACAAGAAACGCCGACTATACGTACTCGTGTCCGCTCTGACGCCCCCCAACAGCTCTTGGAAATATTCTACAAACGCGTGCTCAATCTCGGTTTTATCTGTGGTGACTTCATTTTTGTATTCTATCGCCCTTATCTCGTTTTTTGTCACGTAGCTCTTTTCATCTGTGACGGCACGTTTTGTGGGAACCTCGCCACACCATAATCTTTCTGCGCGTGCGCGTACCACCGCTCCTCTGTACCTTTCCGTATCTACGGCTTCTACTTCTTGTTTCACTCTTCTTATTTCTTGTGCGCACTCCTGGTTGCGCACATTCTTGACATAACAAAAAAACCTAGCTCGCATTGCAGTTGTCTTTCTTTTTTCAGGTTAGTGCGTTTTATTGAAACTGACCTTCCAATTGCTTCTATTTTTACTTTTTTCTTGAAGCACTCCCATGTGTACATTGAACTACTTGCGTTACCTTTCGCCACTTTTTTTTAATTCCTTTCCAGCGTTTTCTACAAACTTCTCATCCTCAAGTAGCTTTTCATTTAACTTCCAGAGCCCCCAATTGCATTTGGGCTTTCTTTTTCATTAATGGTGAACATTGTTAGACTATGGTCACTAAATGAAACATTCTTCACTGCGTAGCCCTGGTACATAGGAAGCAGGGACATAGACACATATGCTCTGTCAAGTCTAGCTTGACTGTTGAGCTGGTAATGCGTATAGTGAGTACCCTGCGCCAGTACATATCCCACGTTTTCCAAGTTTCGCTCACGCGCCATTGAATCCAATACCAAGGCACTATAGTCAAGTACAAGGGTTTTACATGCCCTGTCTTCGGCATTACACATACAGTTGAAATCGCCTAGAAGTATAACTGCCTTCTCGCACGATAGATAAGTATCAAGACTCAAAAAATATTTTCCTATCTTGCTGTCTATTTAGCGCATATACGCACACAACGCGCCAACTAATGCCGGAAAGAAGAAAATCACATGCAATTAATCGCCCTTCATTATCACTGTGTACACTTTTTTCGACAATGCCAATTGTGTTCCTTATAAAGAGAAGACATCCGCCTGAAGTCCCTACAGAATGACTCACACATATATCGTATCTGGAGCGGAAGTTCAAAAATATGGTGTCCATCTGCTCTTCAGATTCAATTTTAGTTTCTTGCACAGCGGCGATATAAACGTCATTTTCAATAAACAAACGACGTAAATGATACTGTCGCCTCTTCGAGCGTAAACCTCTAACGTTAAAAGTTGCGACGCGTAAGGCTGATTCTATATTGAACGCCATGATTTTTGTTTGGGGGGGGGGGAGTACAAAACACAGTGTTTACTTTAGGTGAACGTTTCTAAAAAACGGCTTTAGTTTTACTGAAAACTTTGCGGCAATCGGTCCGGGTTTTACAGAGGCACGGTGCGTGTAAACTCCGCTCACTTACGGGTTACTTTCCATCCGGAAAAAGGCACAAAAAACTGAAGTCCCAGGAAGCTTTTGCGAAGGCTGTCTGGCCTCCGCCCGTGGTTTAGTCTGCAAGTTCGGCCATGGCTTCAACGTTGGTCGCCTCATTCCTGTGGTTTTTGCTGGTAGTTCTTCTCGACCAACGTCTCCAGAGGTAGTGAAGTCTTCACAAACAATGTCTCTTGGTCACTTTCCAGCTAGTCCACTGCCTGCGCTGTCGCTGATTTCCATGTCGTCTTGCAGTGCGTCTACGTCGCAGGGAGCCTTCACAGTCGGCAGGCGCTGTTCTGGCTTGTCTGTCGTTATCGGTTTCTCTGGCTCTGGTTCGGATGCCTTGTTCTCGACCTTTTCATTGTCCATCCTACTAGGCCTGCTCAAATTCACCAATTCTGGGGTCACCTGTTCCTTCCTCGCAGTCGCGCTCGCTGCCTCTTCAGCTTCATGCTCGTCCATTAACAGCTCTGCGTGGTCGTTGCCACTTGGAGGTCCGGTGACGCTGGCATAAGACAACGTGCAGTCGTTCTCCTCGTGGCCAAATCTTCGGCAGGCACCACAGCGTGGCACACGGAAATCTCGCCGTATGTGCCCCTTTGCTCGACAGCGTAAGCACACTGGCGCTCTGCCCGGAACAACCACCAAAGCTTGCTCACCGCTTACGTTCACTTGGTGAGGCAGGTCTTCAATTTTGACGCCCACTGTCAACCGAAGTGTCACAATACGGGTAGTGGAGCCTTTTTCACTGATGCCGTTTACGCGCCACCGCTCTCTGTTGACGTCAACCACTTGGCCGTACGGCTCAAAAGCGCGTCGAACATCCTCATCGAGAACATTGTGCAGCAGCCAGTGCACTTTCATACGCATATCCCGGTTTGCCGGAGACAGCGACAATTTTTTACCTTGATATCGCCTTGCGATAGAATCGTCTTGACAGCGTCCATGTTCTTGAACGTTACCGCCCACACGTGGCTCATCCTATATGCTCCCGAAGCAACCTATTTCGGGGAGCAGTCGCAGGCTGGCCAAGGTGTCACGGAAATCTTCCACTCGATAAGGTCGGGCTCGTACGTCTGCGTGCAGAAAAACCGTATTTAAAAACAATACGTCCTGTAGAAAGGGTTGGCAACACAACTTCATAATCCTTATTGTCATCAAAAGACCTGTTTCCGCGGCCCAAACGGGCCTCTGATACCGCTCCACTGGAGCTTTCCATCACACGTCCCATTCGCTTTGGCGTCAGGAAGTGGAAATCCACTGAGCTACCACAGCGGCCTTCCCTCCATCCACTTTTTTGGGTTTATATGTGAATTTAGAAGTAGGAGTATCAGTCAGTGCCATCTATAAGCCAAGCGACGAGTGTGAAAACACTCTTTTATGCGCATGTTTGGCGTCATGTAGCACGTGAACTTATTATGAGCGGGCAGCTGATTAATAGTCCCTCGTATACAACCTAATGACACCAAGTCTGCCAGTACGAGACCCTCGTTTAATGAAAATAAGGGAAAGAAGTGTATACCTAAGGGCTCGCTGTTCCGTGTTCTAACACAATACTAATGAGATCTAACAGGCAGTAATGCCAAAGATCGTACAGGGGAAGTTATTAGAACCAATGGAATGTAAATAAGAAGAAAGAAAATTGCATGACAAAATAACCAGCCGTGAGCAGGAATCGAACCTACGACCTTCGACCTACGACCTACGAACCTACGACCTACGAAGGTCGAAGGTCGAACCTACGACCTACGATGGTCGTAGGTTCGATTCCTGCTCACGGCTGGTTATTTTTTCATCCACTCTTCTTTCTTCTTATTTACAATTCATTGGTTCTAATAACTTGCCCTGTGCATTCCTTGGCATTACTGTCTGTTAGATCGCAGTAATATTGTGTTAGAACACGGAAAAGCGAGCCCTTAGGTATACACTTCTTTCCCTTATATTCATTAAACGAGGGTCTCGTACTGGCAGACTTGGTGTCATTAGGTTGTATACGAGGGACTATTAACCAGCTGCCCGCTCATAATAAGTTCACGTGCTACGTGTCGCCAAACATGCGCATAAAAGAGTGTTTTCGCACTCGTCGCTTGGCTTATAGATGGCGCTGACTGACACTCCTACTTCTAAATTCACATATAAACCCAAAAAAGTGGATGGAGTGAAGGCCGCTGTGGTAGTTCAGTGGTTAGAGCATCGAACGCGTTATTCGAAGGTCGTCGATTCGATTCCTGCTCACGGCTGGTTATTTTTTCATCCACTTTTCTTTCTTCTTATTTACATTCCATTGGTTCTGATAACTTCCCCTGTACATTCCTTGGCATTACTGTCTGTTAGATCTCATTAATACTGTGTTAGAACACGGAAAAGCGAGCCCTTAGGTATACACTTCTTTACCTTATATATATATATATATATATATATATATATATATATATATATATATATATATTAGGAAAGGCACCAAGGTGGCTGAACTTGCTTTCATCGGTGCCGCGATACCACTCCGCGACCAGGTATCGCACGTGCTCTTCTTCTGTGGGAACGTGGTCAATGCTCCCGGTAGCATGATGCATCCTGTGACAGTCACTACCGTTTGCCAAGGACGGCATTCAAGCCTCCTCGTCACCCACTTTTCTGCCTTCGCTACAAGCACCGTCCGGGGAAGGCGTCGAGGCCACCTTGGTAACTACACGGTACTTTCGCCGCACTTCCCTGATTAAGGACACCGCCGCGCTGATTTCTTCGACTACGGTATATTCCACGGCCACCGGCATAGGTGGTCCAGGTGGCTCACATGTCGATGCTGCTAAAATTATCAGCGAAGCCACGTGGTTGGGCCAACAACTTCAGAGCTTGGCACCTTCATACTGTGGGGTCCCAGCCGCCAGCGGAAGTACCAGGACCCCCGCTATCCCGGCAGCCGTCGCCCCTGGTTCCTCGAGCTACTCACTTGACCTACCCACTGACGTCATGCGGTCGCTGCCCTTGCTTGCCCAGGAGGACCGTTTTGACATGCAGACTACCGGCTCCTCGCTTTCCACATTAAAATGAGTGATCATCATTACCATCGGTGGTTGCATTGGAACTACCTGAGTTCCGTTGATTCCAGGACAATGCGATTCTGTGGATCAAAGCGGTTAATCATTTCGGCCCCCAAAATGTTTGGCCAGAGCATCGGAAATAGCTGGTGGCCATCGACAGCCTTCGTAATGCTGCCAAAGCCTAGCACAACTACGCGGCATCAGACAACAATCTTGGCTGAAATGGAGTGCCAGGTTAAGGTATGTGATTCACCCGCCTTTCCAAGTCTCTGGCCCTGGCTTTACCACGCATGAGAGCTATGGAACTCCCCAACTCAACAGTGAACCTCTCGACACGCTAGCTTGGGAAATACATTGTCCCGATGTTGCAGCTTTACCCTCCGCCAAGGAGCCCACTTTCATATCAGCTAGTTGGCGAAAAGAAATACTTTGATATTTCATCTGTTCCCCGGAGCTCTTGCGCAGACAGAATCGCGGACATGCAAGAAGACGTGCTCGACACCAATACCTGCCCCAAGCAGTACTTCATTCCACACCTTTCGCATTCCGCGATTCCCGTGCCCCACTAGACAAAAATACCACCCACAAACCCCAGCTGTTGCCGATGCGGTCTCCACGTTCTCCAGCGCTCTAAGACATGCAGATTTTATATTGTGCAGTCCATGACGCACTCCAAATAAAGAAATTGAACAAATGTACCACAGCCATCATTGTGCTCTCAGGCTTGCCGGGACAGCTACCGCAGACTTGAGAGCCGTCCGCACTTGGATATTGGATGGCCACCACGTTTCGCTTGGGATCGAGGAATCTAATTCGAGTGACTAGACACATGAAGAAATGCCCATGCGTTTTATTGCCCTCTTTGATCCAAGACCACTACTATTGGACCCCTAACACATCTCCTTACATACGTGTGACACAAACTGGTTACACGTCCCTGTTTAAGCAGTGCCGTACCTTACGACTTGCTCGCGTCGTGGTTCTGCATCGACGCTAAGTGGATGCACTTCTTCAAACCTGTGGAGACGCGTTAGACTACTGACGCGCCCTCCTGAGTCAGCATCGGTAGTTCTACTTGGCCAGATGCCAATGTAGCCGAAACCAGCAACCACTACACCACAGTAAATGTCGACTGCCAGAGTGATAATCAAATATGCCAGTGAAGCCGAAACGTGGCCAAGATCTGTGACTGCAAAGATGCTGCCAATGCTGGCCACATGAGGTTTCGACACCTCGACACGACCTGTGCTGGCGTGCCAAATAAAGACCACCCAGGCACAGCCAGTACCGCCCGCCAGAGACATCGCTGGCGGCACCTCATCAAACCAACTCGCTGCGTGGCCAAGACAGACTGGAGTGCAACTGTGACTGCCAGCCTCCAGGGGCGATTTCGCAGCGGGCCTTTCAATGTGACAGCGTGGCCGAATGCGAAGAAGCAGGAGTGGAACTGGGCCGTGGTGCAAGCTTAGCTAGCTCGAAGCAGCAGAGGGAGAGGAAGGCAGAAATTAGGAACAGCCGGTTCAGTGGGAGCTGTCTCCTAGTGTCATTATATATATATCTGTATATATTGCCGCGTGCATAGCTGCATTTAGCGGCGAGATAGCAACGACCACGAAGAAGGCGGTTTTGCACGAGAGGCGCAGCGCAGGCAAGTGAAGAAGACGACAATCCTAGCGGCCTTCTCTGAGAGCGTCTCTATAAGTTCCACTGTCCGTGTTTTTAAATAAACCCCCTGTAATTTACAACCCGCGACACTGGTGGAGGAGCTGGGTACTACCACCTCATGGTCAGCACCCCTGTGAGAAGCCCCGAGTCCAGCCCTACGAGACAGCCACGCGTGGAGACGCCGGTGCACCGCTCAAGCCGTCGCCTTCAAGGTCTTCAACCGGAATTTGGCCTTTTAAAGGGAGCAACACTTTCGACAGCCACTCCTACTCAAGAAATGGCAAAGAGTCCTGCACAGGTGACGGTTCAGAATATGCGCATTCCTGAACCATTTCACGGCCGGCCGAACGAAGATGCGCAAGACTGGCTTGAGCAGTTTGAACGGGTAGCTAAATCGAACTACTGGAGCCTCGAGGGGAAGCTCTTCCACGTATACTTCGCCCTTGAAGACGGCGCGAAGACGTAGTTTATAAACCGGGAGGCAACATTGACGACATGGGAGGAGTTTTGTCGTCGGTTTCTTGACACCTTCGGTAACGCGGACCGACGCGAAAACGCACAACGCCTTCTTGAAGGACGCACCCAACAGCTGCATGAAAGCGTCGCCATGTTTGCTGAGGATATGGTGCGTCTGTGCCACCGCGCGGACCCCAACATGCCCGAGGCTCGAAAGCTAAGCCATCTCATGAGGGGCGTCAAAGAGCAGCTATTTGTTGGTCTTGTGCGCAATCCACCGACAACAGTGGACGAGTTCACCAGGGAGGCCACCGCAATAGAGCGTGCGCTGCAGCAACGGTACCGACAGTCTGATCGCCCGGCCACCGGCGCAGCTGCAGGCGCCGCCGCACTTACCGCAAACGACGAGTTTTCTCTACGCCACCTGATTAGACAGATCGTGCGTGAGGAGATCGCGAAGGAGAACGCAAAATACACATTGCAGTCACAGGCACCCCCGCAGCAGGAGTCCACAGTAGCCTCCGTCGCTGAAGTCGTTCGCCATGAACTTCGACAAGCGTTTGCCTCTCCTCAGCAGTATTCCGCTCCACCGCACCGTCCGAACTCGTGCACCTATGCAGACGCTGTGCGTCGTCCATTGGCTCCAGAAGTATCCTACCAGCCGAACGGATACAGCTATGCAGACGCTGTTCGTCGACCCACGCCCATGCCAGCACCGCAGTACATCGAGCCGTATTCTTTGGCAGCCTGGGCTCAGCAGGATTCTGTCAGGTGACCCTATATGCGGAAGACCGACATATGGCGCACAGCGGATCGCCGACCACTCTGCTACAACTGTGGAGAGCCAGGGCACATTTACCGTTTTTGCCCACATCGCCGAGCTGAATACCGCGGTAGTGCACCTGCAGCTACGCGCCGACAGTTTGACGAAAGCCATGCCCACATCGACGACGACCAGGCTGGCAGGCGGGAAGGCTCTTCTACCTTCTGGACGCGCTCACCATCCCCGGCTCGCTTTGGTTCACCAAGCCGCCGTAGTTATGCCGACGCCGTCAGAGGTCGGTCTCCCAGCCCACGGTGGGGAAACTGAAAGCAGCGACCTCTGGGGGGAAGATTGCAAGCCGTCGAATTGCCGAAAATCCCCCACTGCTGTCGAAACACGTGAAAGATGACGATAAAGACTCCGCCGAGAAAACTGTGACTGCCGACCTCGCTGTGACGATCGACGGCGTTGAAGTGACAGCCTTAGTCGATACGGGTGCAGACTTCTCCATAATGAGTGAACGATTGGCAGACGAACTTAAGAAAGTCAGGATGGAATGGACGGGCCCATATATCCGAAATTCTGGAGGCCAGATAATGACTCCCACCGGAAAATGTACAGCAAGACTCACAATTGAGAATTCAGCTTTTGTAGCCACATTTCTGATCCTACCGGAGTGCTGCAAACCTATGATACTGGGAATGGACTTCTTAAGAGAGTACGGTGCTGTGGTTAACATAAGCGATGGTGTGATCACATTCGCCGCTGACAAGTCTGTGACCCAAGATCCAGACCAAGAACCCAGGGTGTTGACGACGACGTCTGCGTGCCACCACTGTCTTGTAGTCTTGTTTCTGTGTGTTGTGACGTGGACTGTAATGAAGACGCCATAGCCGAACGCATCACTGTCCTTCTTTTTCGCCAAGGCATCGCCATCGCTCGCGGCATCGTCAGCTTAGTGGATGGGCGCGCAGAGGTGCTTCTGACCAACTTCACGAATGAGCGCCGGCACATCGGTAAAGGCACGGCTGTGGCGTACCTCGAAGAGCTCGACTACTCTCACGACTCTATTCTAATGCAAGAAGAAGCCACAGCTCAATCACCTTCACATACACCACCAGTTGATATCGGTCCGAGTCTAACACCGACTGAAAGATGCCGTCTTATGGAGCTGCTCGACCAGTTCAAGGACTGCTTCTCATCGACATCACGAGTGGGTCGAACGCCTCTGACTAAGCATCGCATCATTACGGAAGACACAGCAAGACCGATCCGACAGAACCCATATCGCGTTGCTCAGAAAGAACGTGAGGTAATCCAGCAGCAAGTCAAGAAGATGCTAGAGGATGATGTAATCCAACCATCGAAGAGTCCTTGGGCATCGCCAGTGGTTCTCGTGAAAAAGAAAGATGGCAGCTTGCGTTTCTGCATCGATTATCGTAAGCTGAACCATGTTACAAAAAGAGACGTTTATCCATTACCACGGATTGATGACTCTTTGGACAGGCTACGGCATGCGCGCTACTTCTCGTCAATGGACCTTAAAAGTGGATACTGCAAATAGAAGTAGATGAGCGCGACCGAGAAAAGACCGCATTCGTGACGCCAGACGGGCTTTATGAATTCAAAGTCCTCCCTTTCGGTCTATGCTCAGCATCAGCCACGTTTCAGAGACTAATGGATACCATTCTGTCCGGCCTGAAATGGGAAACATGCCTTGTGTACCTCGACGACGTGATCGTTTTTTCGGCCACGTTTGAAGAGCATCTAAAGCGGCTACTGTCAGTTCTTCAAGCCATACGGTCCGCTGGACTCACGCTCAAACCGGAAAAATGCCACTTCGGCTTCGAAGAACTCCAGTTCCTGGGACACGTGATCAGTCGCGAAGGTGTGAAGCCTGACCCAGATAAAACGGCAGCCGTCGCAAAGTTCGCAAGGCCTGTTGATAAGAAAGCGGTCAGGCGTTTTCTGGGTCTCTGCGCCTACTACCGGCGATTTATAGCAGGCTTTGCACACATCGCCTCTCCACTCACCCGCCTTACAAGGGAAGACATTGCATTTGTATGGGGTGAAGAGCAAGAAGCTTCGTTCAACGAGCTGCGACAGCGTCTACAAACTCCACCTGTCCTCGCTCACTTCGACGAGAATGCACCAACAGCCATCCATACAGACGCCAGCAATGTGGGCCTAGGTGCAGTTCTTGTCCAATGCCAAGATGGTATGGAGAGAGTGGTCGCCTACGCTAGCAGAACGTTGACACCCGCCGAGTATAACTACTCAACAACGGAGAAGGAGTGTCTGGCCATCGTCTGGGCAGTTGCGAAGTTCCGCCCGTACTTATATGGCCGCGCCTTCCAAGTCGTAAGCGACCATCATTCTCTTTGTTGGTTGACCAACATGAAAGACCCATCTGGACGTTTAGCACGATGGAGCTTACGGCTCCAAGAGTACGACATGGTCGTAGTTTATAAGTCCGGAAGGCAACACTTAGACGCCGACTGTTTGTCAAGGTCTCCGATTGAATCACCGGCTGTAGAGGATGATGATTTCCCAGGTTTTTTAGGAGTTGTCGATGCAGCTATCATTTCTCGGCAACAACAAGATGATCGGGAGCTCAACTCGCTTATAGAATTCTTGAACGGACGGGCCGCCAATGCACCAAGAGTGTTTTCGAAGAACTTATCGTCATTTTGTTTACGGGACGGAATTCTATACAAAAAGAACTTTTCATCAACAGGTAGAAGCTATCTGCTGGTAGTTCCTGGAGCTCTACGCAGCGAAATATTACAAGCCTGCCATGACGAAGCCACTGCGGGCCACCTCGGTTTCACAAGAACACTGACACGCATCAAAGAAAAATATTACTGGCCAAGAATCGCAGCAGAGGTTAAAAATTACGTACGAACATGCATTGATTGTCAGCGGCGCAAGGTACCATCTGTCAAACCCGCTGGGCTATTACATCCTGTGCCCGTGCCAGAAACGCCGTTTTCTCAAATCGGAATGGATCTGCTGGGCCCATTCCCGACATCGGACAGCGGCAACAAATGGGTTATAGTAGCGACGGACTACCTCACCCGATACGCGGAGACCAAGGCAATCGCGAGTGGCACTGCAGCTGAAGCGGCCCAGTTCTTCATTGAGAACATTGAGAACATTGAGACATGGTGCTCCAGCTGTCGTCATACCAGACAACGGCACCGCGTTTACAGCCGAGCTTTTGCGCACTGTGCTTACGCTCAGTGGCACAGCGCATAGGAAGACGACTGCTTACCACCCACAAACAAATGGGCTCACAGAACGACTTAACAGGACAATCGCTGACATGCTTTGCATGTACGTTGACGTGGAACACAAGAATTGGGACCGAATATTGCCGTACATCACATTCGCGTATAATACGGCGCGCCAGGAAACAACAAAAATGACGCCATTCGCGCTAATTCATGGCAGAGAAGTTACGACAATGCTTGACGCCATGCTGCCTTACGATTGCAATGATTCAGAGACAGACGCTGCAGACTTCACTGAGCACGCCGAGGAAGCAAGGCAGCTTGCCCGCGTCAGAATATTGAACCAGCAGCAACTTGACGCCCAACGGTACAACCTTCGCCATCGACTCGTCATATATCAACCAGGAGATAGAGTCTGGGTTTGGTTTCCTGTACGACGAAGAGGCCTCTCAGAGAAACTCCTACGCCGATACTTCGGACCCTACAAGGTTTTGCGCCGTCTTAGCGACGTGACTTACGAAGTCGTGCCCGACGCCTCCTCCTGTTCGAAACGTCGCCAGCATCTGCCTGAGACAGTGCACGTGGTCCGCATGAAACTTTACCACTCTCAGTGATGTAAACACCCGCTGGCTGCATCTCTACCTGTAGAGCATCGGGACGACGCTCACTACGGCGGGAGGGTAATGCCGCGTGCATAGCTGCATTTATCGGCGCGATAACAACGACAACGAAGAAGGTGGTTTTGCACGAGAGGCGCAGCGCAGGCAAGTGAAGAAGACGACAATCCTAGCGGCCTTCTCTGAGAGCGTCTCTATAAGTTCCACTGTCCGTGTTTTTAAATAAACCCCCTGTAATTTACAACCCGCGACAATATATATATATATATATATATATATATATATATATATTTATATATATATATATATATATATATATATATATATATATATATATATATATATATATATATATATATATATATATATATATATATATATATATATTGTGCTGCCGGCTCGTAATAGTTTCCCGTGCTACGTGATGCCAAACAGGCCCAGAAAGAGTGTGCCACACTCGTCTCCATGGCTGCAGGTGGCGCTGACTGACACTCCCACATTTAAATTCACATATAAACCCAATAAAGTGGCTGGGGGGATAGCCGCCGTGGTAGCTCAGTGGTAGAGCATCGAACGCGTTATTCGAAGGTTGCAGGTTTGGTTCCTGCTCACGGCAAGTTATCTTTTCACCCATTTTTCATTCTTCATATTTTAAATTTCAATCAGTCTAATAACTTCCCCTACACAGTCCTTGGCATTATTGTGTGTTATATCTGATTATTATTGGGTATACACTTCTTTCCCTTATATATATATATATATATATATATATATATATATATCAAAGGACGAAAAAGTTAGATTATATAAAGAACAGCCGTCCTGAAGCAAAGCCAATGTCTCTCTCTTATTTCATCATTATGATGCCACAGTCCGACAAGGAAACCATGCGGCTGAAGCCATCTGTACGGGTCCTCGGGAGTCTTCAGGAGCGCGCGTCTCTCACACCGGAACTTCCTCAGTTTTGGACTCCACGACTCAACCGCTGCAGCACTTACCCATTGAACCATTCGCCAACAGCGTCAAGGCTTCTTTGGTCATTCCAGGACGCCACCTGACAGGAACATCACTGCCGCCTGCGTCTGAGCAGGCATACGGGCTCCAAGCGTACGGACTTCATTCAATCGGAAACGTCACGTATGCTTCCCGTGACGCGGATCTCGGCCACAAGACTCATCAAAACTGTGAGCCTTTAACGCAAGCAGCTCAGGCTTCTTTGGTGTTTATCACCACCGCCATGACACCACGCGGACTCCTGTTGCTAGGCGCCGGTGCCCACACTTTCTGTGCTGACAACCAGCTCACTCCGGACTCCATCGGCATCTGAGCTGCTGAGGAGGCTTTTCAAGCTCTCTCTGACAACGATCACATCACAGTGGGCCCACCCCATTCAAACCCTTTCCGTTGAACATTGGCACTGGCTCCACTTGCGGGTCATGGAATAGTGCGACAGACCTGCGGCATACAATTGTGCGACTTCACCTCGCAGTCAGCGCCTTGACTGCGCCAACCTCTGCGCTGTTTCATGCAGCTTTGCCGGGGCTGCACGTGATCGATGCTGAGTTGGCCACAGCTGCCTCCCAAGGCCATGAACAGAGCTCGCCAGAGAGCCGCAGGAAGCTCCAGCGTACCCTCACAGAGCTTTCCCTTCAACTCGGCTGGCTCCCGTCGCCATTTTCTGGAGTTTCGCCTGCTGTGTCACCACCATATGCTGCCTTCGATCGAACGACGCCAAAAAATGGGTGGCGACCGTCAAAGTTCTTGGAGATCACGAAGCTTGGACGGACAAAAGGGAGTGGTGGATGGCCATAGATTGCCTTCGGAATGCTGCCGTGGCGTGCCATGATACAATGGCGTGTGCCAGCAGTCCTGAGCAAACTGGAGTGACAAAGTAATTGTTGCTTTTTTATGGAGCAACTATCTACTCTCTACGACCACAGAGTCCAACATGACCGTTGCTGAGGATGGAGATCAAAAGGGGTTTCGATTCAAGTTTAAGTTCAAGTTTATTTTTCAGTTATTAGTACAGAAAAAAGAACAGTGTACAAAGTTTATATACAGGAAGAGGTCCGAAAGCACAAGACAGCAGGGAGACCTCGTGTTCAAAATGGGATTACAGAATTTACTCAATTAGCAGTAACAGTGAAAACACAGATGAATAAATTGATAAAACCAACAATAACTAAGAAACAAGAAAAAAGAAGACTGGAATAAAGAACATCACAAGATAAAAGCATCTAGTAGTTATCAAATGCGAATAGAATTGTTTTTAAACTAAGCCAATCGTCGATCATGTTTGATGTGAGATGGCAATAAGTTCTATATCGATAATGCTGGGAAATATGCAGTGTGGCGAGCAAAATTAGTGAGAATAATAGGTAGTAAATAAATCCCGTTTGGAGTGAATACAGTACGGTTAAAGTTAGACAAAGCATTAGGATAAAAGTTGCTTGATGGAAAAAGATGGTGCAATACTTCAACAGCATGATTATGAGGTGATATTTAAATAAACTAACCGTAGAAAGTATCTCGAAGTTACGAAGTTACGAAGTAAAGGCTACACATGGGCGCTGCAGTTCACCACTTGAGCTCTCGATCAATTTGTCGATACCTGGCTCAAGTTCATCAGCCCCCGAGAGCACTACTGAAGATGGGCCTCATGAAGAGCGTTGCTCTAACGATGCAGCCGCACGGAGTCATCTCTACTCGTAAGCTGTGCCCTTCATCAACGTGCTAACTTTCGGACAATGAGCAGAAGTAGAGCCCCAGCTCGAAGGTTCACGGGAGCCCTCCAGACCCACAACAAAGAGCTTCTCCATCTAACCTACAACTGACGTGAGGTACAGGTGCTGTACTCTGATGCTGCTCTCGGAAGCCGCACCAGTATCCGACGCCGTAACGTCAGTGGAAGAGGCTAGGACCAGTTATCATACAGCGCAGTCGGAGGAGCCAGCACCACAATCACTCTTACTGAGGGAAGTGGAGATACCAATATTGCCCACGCTTGGCACACCTACGGTGATGGCGCCAGTAGAACCAGCGGCAACCAGTACCAGGCTCACTGACAAAAATAATGAGTGGCACAACATTCGCTCTGAAGATACACACAGCAGCGGCTACAACGAAAGCATCACGGAATGTCTCGCGGGAGATACCAAGACGGATCGAGAGCCACGTTTTTCGCTAAGCATTACAGAAGTTGCGTGGCTACTCTTGGACACCAGCCAAGGCACTCAGTGTGCCTTCTGGGATGTTGTTATGGCAACCTTTGTCGGGTTTTCCAGGTCTGCTGCTGGTTCCACGGCCAAACTAATGCCTAGTGTCATGCGTATGCTTAGCAGCTGCCCACAAGGAGTCTTAACATGACAGATGCCGACAACAGTGATGCAATCATTCTCGACCACTTGGTACACTTGTGGCAGATTCCCACACTCAGTCACAGTGTGGCCGAGGCCGACCTCTGTGATGCAGCCAGTCCCGCCCTCCATATATATTTCTGGCTGGCATTCCGACAAAATCTCAGCGTCGCCAAGGACTGCGGCCAGAACGATTCAGCCAATGTCGACCACCTGAGCATATGACATTTTATCAGGACAGCTCGCGACGTACAAGTGACCGACCACCACAACATTGCCGTCCTCAGAGACAATTTCGGCAGCTGCGCACGCTCGCAGTCATGACCGAGTGTAATGATGAAAAGGGACAATGAAGCTTTGGCTCTCGCTGGCCGAGTGCAAGAAGCAAAGGACGAAGAAGATAAAGAACAGCCAGTCTGCAGCAAAGGCATTGTCTCTTTGTCTTGTTTGTTTATCCACTGTTTTGATTCACCCGAAAAGTGCCCAACAGATTGTACCGGCGGAAGACTGAAAGACAGCTATAAAGACAGCTGCTTTATGATTTGACAGCACCTTTCCTTCTGCACTTAGAAATTTTAGGGTCAAATATTGCCCATATATAGATTAACTTTTTCTCTCATTCCTCCTTCTCGAATGTTAACATTACATAACATTTAGGAAGTGCAGCACAGCACTTCTAAGGGATATAACAGTATGTATGATGCATCAATAAAAGAAGCTGTAGAACATTGACTGTAATATCAGCGTTAGATCGGGATGGTGCGCATAGTGACATACAAACATATCAAATGCATGATTAAGATTTTCGACTAAGAAAGGCGAAATATTTAGTAACGTTGAGCTTCTTTTTGCAGTAATATCCACAAATGTAACAATCCAACTGTATTAACTATGATGAAGATGAAAGTATGTGTCAGGTTTGATATCATCACTGCTATTCAATGTTTTGAATGAAAGTATGACAAAATATCACAGCTTAGAACATTCATGAAAAATCAACAATAATATGAGAAATATGAGTTACATTAAGCAACATTTCAGAAGTGCACAACACTTATAAGTGATGTAACAGTATGATGCATGGATAAAATTAGTAGTAGAGAATTCTCTGAATTATCAGTTTTGGACTGGGAGAGTGCACATACAAACATATAAAATACATGGCTAAGATGCTTGAATAAGAAATGCAATTTTTTTGAAGTCAAGGTTTTTTTTCACTATGTCAATGAATACAACAATCCAACAGTATGTAATAATGGCAGAGATCAAATTTGTGCCAGGTTCATTATCATCACTGCCATTACATGTTTTTGAATAATAGTATGACAAAATATAACAGCTTAGAACATTCATAAAAATCATCAATTATATAAGAAGTATGAGTTACATTATGCAACATTTAAGAAGTGCAGCACAGCACTTATATAGGTCATATAGCACTATAAAGCATGAATAAAACAAGTAGTAGAACATTCACTGTATTATCAGTTTTAGACATGGAGAGTGCACGTACAAACATATCTTCGAGAAATAAAGGCAAATTTTTAAGTTAAGGCAATGTTTTTTCAGTAATGTCAATGAATACAACAATCAAACAGCATGTAACAATGACGGAGATCAAACTATGTGTAAGGTTTTTATATTATCACTGTCATTAGACGTTTTTCCATAATGGCATGACAAAATATCACTTCCTAAGAACATTCATGAATATCGACAATGGTATGACATATAGTAGTTACATTAAACAACATTCAATAAGTGTAGGACAGTACTTATAGGTGATATAACAGTATAATGCATAAAAAAACTAATAGAACATTCACTGTGTTATCAGTTTTAAACAGGGAGTGTGCATGTACAAACATAATATATATGGCTAAAGTTTTTGACTAAGAAATGTAAATTTTCAAGTAAGGTCAACCTCCTTTGTGCTATACTGTCAAGGAATATAACAATCCAACAGTACCTAACAATGATGCAGATCAAAGCATGTGTAAGATTTAATATCACCACTGCAGCATTAGAAGTTTTTGAAGAAAAGTATGATATTATCACAGCTTATAATAATAATGAATAATAGAAAATGACAAGACAAATATGAGTTACATCATTGTAATAAGAAATTTGCCAGGTCACATGAAGTGACAGCTAGGAGCTTACTGGCCTTTCAGAGCAGCCGTGATTAGCTGCAACATACTACGTAAAATAATAAATAAATGACATGTTTAAGTGTTGTTGCTTCTTTTATCAGCAGACCACAGTAACACTGAAAAATTACCCTTAAAAACACAAAAAGATGGTAGTTTTAATATCACCACTGAAGAATTAGAAGTTTTTGAAGAAAAGTATGATATTATCACAGCTTAGGATAATAATTAATAATAGAAAATGACAAGACAAATATGAGTTACATCATTGTAATAAGAAATTTGCCAGGTCACATGAAGTGACAGCAAGGAGCTTACTGGCCTTTCAGAGCAGCCGCGATTAGCTGCAACATACTACGTAAAATAATAAATAAATGACATTTTTAAGTGTTGTTGCTTCTTTTATCAGCAGACCACAGTAACACTGAAAAATTACCCTTAAAAACACAAAAAAGATGGTAATACTCCAGCACTAATCAGTGTAAACAGTGTAAAGAAGTGTAAAAAACAGCACCAATAGCTAATGAAAAGTTAAGGAAGATGAAAGGGAAAATGAAAGTTTATGGCACCTTTACTAGAGTATCAAACTGAGCTGTCATCAGTTGCGTTAAAAATAGAATGCAGGCGGCTCATGTAGGCATGACGTTCCTCCAGCAGTATTGACAAGTGGTCCTGAGTTTGTTAAACAGGTGCTTCTGTTGAGTGTCAATCCTAAGAATCTTGAGATGTTGCATACCTAGTGGCTGAGACAACTTTCCTTGGGAGAAATCTTACCTCAAGTGACTTGCTTTCAATGAGAATATCTTCTTTCTTGACAGTATCTAAATTTACGTGGCCATTGCGTCCTTCAGTCAACCCATGACGACAACGCATGGAGGGCCAATACAGTTGGGCACTGTTATGATCAAATGTGATGCCTTTGGTTTCTTTGGCCTTTGAGGCTTCTGTGTCAATACGATAGTTTTACTGCTACCCGAGAAGTGCTGGTACTTACAAGCATGTAGTAGTGGTTTTCTGTGAATAACGGGTGACTTTGCACCTGTATTTTAATGTTGCCTTTCGCTGCCTAGTGCCTTTAAATTATCATTGCAACTGTTCACTTTCTGTAGCACTACAGCCTTCCCTTGCTCCCAATGAATGTGACCGTTTCCTGGGAGTCACTGCCAATCTCTTACCAAACAAGATGTTTAACTTCCTTTTCTTGCACCAATGTGTTTTTATCCTTGATATCTGCTTGGTCACGAACATCTGGCACTATTTTCACGAACTGGAGCTCAGAATATTTAGTGGCAGTGTCAGCAAAGAGTGACTCATTACTTTCTTCTGTGGTAGCTCCTGCAGCATGTAGCGGTTGTTTTCTGGCAACAGGTAACTTTGTCCTTGTACTTTAGTGTTGCCTTTTGGTGTCTACTGGTTTTCAATTATCACTGCAACTGTTCACTTTATCTAGCACTGCAGCCTTCCCTTGCTCACAATGAGTGTGACCATTTGCTCAGACTCACTGTCATTTTTTAATCAAACGAGGTGACTAACTTTCTTTTCTCGCACCGAGGTGTTTCTATCCTTGCTTTCCGCCAGGTTACAAACATCTGGCACTATTTTCATTAATTGAAGCTCAGAATTTTCCGTGGCAATTCCACCAAAGAGAAACTCATTACATTCTTCTGTGGCAACTGCTGTAAGAACACTCGCGGTAGGTGATATATAAGCTTCTTTCTTAGACAAGTTTAAGCTCCAAACCACCAAAGTCAACAATACAGAGTGACACTCTTTCTTTTCCTAACAGAGAACGACATTTATTCTCTCCATTAATGATATTTCCTGCAATGCCCTGCGTATATTATTAGAAGTGCACGTTTCTGTTACATGAAACTCGCACCTGGAGTCACTCACAGTGCTGAAAATAAGCGACCCATTTTGATTTAATGCACGGTTTCTGTCAGGAACTTGCTAGTTTATTCTATGCTTAGAAATGTCTGTCTGCCCTGCACTGAGCTGCACATTCAACTCACTGACCCCACCATGTCTGAAGAGAAGCAGCTCCGGTTCCTGATGCGAGGGGTCAAGCAGCAGCTGTTTGCGGGACTTGCCCGGAACTTTCCCACGACGGTCAATGAAAAGGCGCCTGAGATGCGAACAACGCAGTACAACGGTCGCGAATCATTCAACTGCGCCGAAGCTTTCAGTATACCAATGACCTGCGCAAGACCATTCGACCGATCGTGCGGGAGGAGCTGCGCAGGCTGCTGCCTTCGTCGCAGCCGCAAGCTAATTTAATTGACGACATTGTCCGCGAATATTTTCACCAGTCACTTGGAATCTCCGAAGCACCGCAGTAAGAACCGGAAGCTATGAGCTATGCCGCTGCGATGTGCCGCAAGGCTCCTCCATGCCCACGTCAAGACACTGCCCCGCCGCATTTCTTCCGCCAGGCACCACCGCCACCAACACCGACGCCATACCGCCCACCTGCCGGCTAGCGCTACGCTTCCAGGAAGGCGTCTGGTGCGCCTCTGACCGCCGCCTATTGTGCTGCCACTGCGGTGAAGCCAGGCACATGTACCGCCGCTTCCAGTACCACTAGATGAGACTACGAGGTTTCGCCATCGACGCACCACGTCTACAGTGGGGTGAAAGACCACATCGCCGACTATCTCACCTGAACGCCGAGGCGACCCGGGGATCTTCTCATTCACCATCACTCGGCCGCTACGTGTCACTGCGCCGCCCAAACCGGGGCCGGCCCCTAGCCCGTATCAGGAAAACTAAGGGCAGCAATCGACGGAGGTGCAGTTGCTGTAGACGAACTGCCGAAGATGCTCCGCCGCCGATGATGATACTACAATGAAAACGCGAAGACCCACCGCAACCTGGACGCAGCCCTGACGTAGAAACTTCACATATCGAAGACGACCTGACAACACAACATGAAAGCAATGGAGCAAATCGACGTAGTCGTTGTTTTCGGCAGCAGAACGAAGTATTAAAAACGAAGAAGACTCGTGGACCCAGACATCTGACTACATCCAAGGTCAACAGAACAACTGAACCAGCGGCCGTGGCTCTTGCTCGTGCCCCTTTCTTCCTCCTTTATTTGTAACACACTCCCATAGCCAGAAAAGTTGCGCACGTTTTGAGAAAGCATTAAGTGAGTCTGCAGTAGGGGCGACTGAAGGGCTTTGCCAATGACGATAAAGCTTTTGAGGGGGTGGTTGCTTGCCTTGCGGGGGAAGTTGTCCATCATCACTGTGATGGTAATAATACTTCGGGGTCACGTTGTGAGTCATCTTGAGGTTTTCGTCATGTGAGACAATGGGTTCGCATCCCTGCTTGGCGCTACTGGTTTCGAGCTATATCAGAATTGTGTAGCTGGTCTAACAACCATGTGGCAGGCATTAGATATAAAAGATGAGACACTACATCAATAAACTACTTTTCTTCTATGTCTGTTGTGTCCGCCTGTCAAGGCATGGTGTCAAAAGTGCAAGCCAAGCGTTCCGCCAGCTGAAACGCCACCATGGAAGCGTTGCCACCGCCCGATCATCTGGTGCTCTCGAAGCTCCAGCAGAAAACTGGGCGAAGTTTCCCCAACAAATGGAGATAGAATTTCAAGGCTACAACAACGACACCGGAACGGAGAAGGCCCAGAAAGCAGCAATCTTCCTTCACGGTACAGGTCAGGAAGCAATCGATGTTTTTAGCACTTTTTAACTTTCAACTGATGAATGAGGAACGCGAAGACTATGATGTTCAATAGCGTTGTGGCTCGGGCGAGCTAAATATATCTCTCATAAGTTGAAGAAAGTGGCCCAAGTGGGCTAACGTACGCGTGGTATTTTCAGCCCCCCCAAAACTAGGGGAGCTTTGCAAGTTGACTTGCCCAAATAATGGCATCCACTTGGTGTGTCATAGGAGACGCCAGGTTAGATATGTAGATTGTGTGTGCTACGTTCTGTAGAAGTTTTTGTTAGCATGTGGGAAGTTCTATAGGGGCAGACCAAGCGGCGTCTTATAATAAACTGCGTGAACACGACTACAACACAAGAAATAAACTGAAATAAACTTTTAGCGGGAGGGTTTCTAGCAGCGCACTGCAAATGTTGCGGGTGCTCCTGATCTGTACAGCTGCATCGTTATCGGCTGGTCTCAGAATAAGCTTACGTGTGAAATAAAGAAGCTGAAGCTATAGCGAAAATGGGAAACTTGTGTGTGAGTTCACCATCAATGGCACTGTCGGATAAAGAATCGACGTTTCAAGAAATAACGTACACCATGTGCTAGATGAGATATGTTTTTACGCATGTATAAGATGAATGTGCAGGGCATGGATTTAACAGTTCGAAGTTTAGCACCTATCTTTCTAGACGTCTCTGTCGTCTTTCCCCTTTTCTTCTCATATGTGCCGCGCTAACACAAGCCACTATGATGTTATTGTGCAGAAGTTTGAGGAATACTGCGGTCCAAAACGAACTAAAACATACGAACGCTATATGTCTTTAGAACACACCTGCAACTTGAGAACGAGCCATTTGAGCTATTTTTGAGAGATGTTCAGCTAAAGTCACAGAACTGCAACTTTGGAGAGCTGAAGAATTCAACGGCTCGAGACCAACTGGTGTGCGGCATGAAAGACAGCAAATTGAGAGCAGGACTTCTGCGAGAACAGGGCCTCACGTTAGAAAAAGCAATCGAGTTCTGTGAAACAGCCAAAATTTTTGAGAGACAGAACTAAGCTTGGGAACACAGGAAAGGTCAGCTCAGTTGACCTCTTTCAACATACCGGTAAAACAAACCTTGCAGTGTATGACACCTACTTCAACTACCCTGATTTGCAGCTCCTTTGAAAAATGACAAGCCGCCATGTGATCGATCAACTTGGGATAATTTTTACGCGCCATGGCATTCTACTCGAAGTACGCACAGATCGCGGCCCACAATTTGTTTCACAATGACTTCGCTGCACAGAGGCCGGCCCACAGTTTGTTTCACAAGAATTTTGCTGTTTCGCCAGAAAGTGTGACTTCAGGCACATAATTTTAAGTCCGAGGTTCTCCCATACGTATAGCCTAGCCGAAAAGGTAGTTCAAGTAATGAAGTGTCTGCTCAAAAAGACATTGTTTGTGAAAAAGATTTATGGATCGGTCTTCTAAACTACAGGATGGTACCACTGGAAGAAGGAAAAGCACCGTGTGAGCCGCTGATGGGAAGAAAGCTGAGAGAACGACTGCCAAATTTTGCTGAATTTCAGGCTCCTGAGACCAATAAACACACACATGTAAGTCAATCAAAGCACTTTCACCATGAAGCGAGGGGTATCAGTAAGAATTCTAGGAAATCTTGGCTGGACTTCAAAAACTTGGGTCGAAAAACTGCTCTCACCTCGATCTTATTAAGTCCGCACGGAACACGGAGGCCACCTTCATCGTAATCGCCAGCATTTGCTGTATACCCAAGAGGATTTTAGCGAACGTCATACATATGACGACGACTGTGAAGATGCCGCAGCAGCACAGCCGGAGCACATGCGGCGTGCTCCACACTCGGCCAGCCACAATGTGAACGGCGACAGGACATCGGACACATAAAATTATCACCAGGACCATGTCCATCCACTTCGTGGTCTTTATCAGCCTCACCGAAAGCCGATCAGGCGTCAGGGACTCCTTCGGAACTCCCCGTGGCAACAGGGCCCGTAGACTCAGCGATCGAGGAAGACCAGCCGCCCATCACCGAAGAAACTGGTGTTCGCCGTAGTGCACGCTAGGTCTAGAAAAGGGCCCTGTCGTCTCACATAAGGAAAAGACTTGCAGGAAGTTTTCTAATTTCATATTGTATTGTTTTATTTTTGTGTTCCTTTACAGGAATGGAGGTGTATGGGAATTGTGTAGCGGCTCTAACAACCATGAGGCTGGCATTGGATATAAAAGACGCTACATCAATAAACTACTTTTGTCCTGGGTTTCTTGTGTTCGCTTGTCGGCGCAGCGAACGATGCAAAATGTCTTGCTGGTGGATTTTGCACTTCTTGCGTCGCTTTTCTGTAGTCGGAGGTGTATGACTTAGGCATGCTGTCAGAGTAGCAAGGTTTAAGTCGCATACTTCTTCGGATCCATGATCATCAGCTGTTGATGGCATTGCTTCTGAAGCCTATGTAGTTGCCGAAGGATCATTCCGTGCTTGATCACTTTAAACTATTTGACCACCCAAGTAGTCCTTAGCGTGAGCTTGGTCTGCTGGTGAATCAGAGCTTGATGAATACTCTGGGACGACGACAATTCTTCCTCGTTCGACAAGCCCCATGAATATCTCGAAGCATCCTTGTTCTGTCGAGTAGTGATCTCACCAAGGACTGGAATTCCGGCCGCGTTCCAAAGCAGTGGAGGTTGGTTCATGCGTGCTGTTGCTGGTAGCGGAGTTACGGTGTCTGTCTGGGCGTTGCCTACAATGGCGCTCATGAAGCAAATGTTTTTGGATGCATGTTTCGGAGTCATGGCGGTGTGTTTGGAAACATCGCTTCGGGAGTATCTCGATGACTTGTCAATCACGGTGTGTCTTTTTTCGCGGAAGTCCTCATTTGCACTGGTTTTCTGCATAATGTAGTCTGTTTCACACTCAGGGAAAATCTCCGATCACATAACACGTGTTGCGGCCAACGCTGCACTCGTGTGCCGCTATAGCAGATGACATAATTCAACAATACGGACGTTCAAGTGTCTCCGCATGCGCGAGATGCTGCCAGCGTTTGACTGCATCAAGATTGGTCGCATCACGATTCTTGCGTTCCGAGATTTCCTCTGAGTGTGAAACAGACTGTACATAGAGTAGCGCTAGAGTTGTGTGGCGTAGTGATGGTATATCCTGCTTAAGTCTCTGACATTAGGCGCGATCTTCATCTGGTATTTGGTGGTGTCGTAAACGGTCGTGCTGTTAATATACTCGGTGGAGTGCGGCTCGTAGCAGCGCTGCTGCCTGCCGTACCGATCATCGACGTGCTTGGGCTGGGTAGAAACGCTATCGCGAGGATAGGGCTTGAGGAGCATGTAGAGATAGAAGTAGGGTTCCACACGTTGTTGCTCACTAGGCCAGTTCTGCAGGTGCATGAGGCCGCGCGACGGGCAGTTCGTGCATTTGCCCTCTTCGTCTGGGACGAAGGACTGCCTTGGGAAGCTGCAGCTCAGACCGCGGGAAACCGGGTCCTCGTTGTGGATGCGCATGGTGCATCCGGGGTGTCTCTTGGCCATCGAACTCTCCATGGTGTACCTTGTGGCGAGTCCCTGCGATAGAGCCCCGTAGATGGCGTGGACAGCAACAGGTCTTGCAGCATGTACCCGAAACTGGTGAACAGGTGTGTGTTGGTTCGGGGTATGTTGTCCACAGGCTCGTGCGGGACGAACTGCGTAGCCTGTAGTAGCGCGATGTGAGATGCTGGCGTTACAGTCGGGAGGACGGATGAAGGCAAAACCACGGCTCACTGCTACGTCGAGGAGAGATCGAGGGGTCGTGTGGCTGGTCGCATGCGAAGTCATGGCCTGCTGCAACGTCCAAGTGAGGCGAGTCGCGAGGCCAGTCGAAGGTGAAGTCGTTGCTTGCGGTGACGTCGAAGCGATAGGAATTTAGAGGCTGGTAGAAGGCAAATAGTCGCAGCCTGCTGCGCACGTCGTAGCGAGGGAAGTCAAGAGGCCTGTCGAAGGTGAAGTCGCGGCCTGCTGCGACATTGAAGCGAGAGAAGTGGATAGACCAGACGAAGACGAAGTTGCTGCCTGCTTCGACGTCGAGGCGAGAGAGGTCGAAAGGCTGATCGTAGACTACGTCGCGATGGGCGGCGATGGGGATGCGAGAGGCCTACTGGGTAGAGTAATTGAGACGGCAGCTAATGCTGGTGGGGTTGACGGCCGTGGCTCGGTTGTGCGGCGAGCTCTTCCTTTAGCGCAGATGACTTTATCCTCAAACTCACTGGCTGTGATCAGGTCTGCTTTCAAGTCCTCGTAGTAAAGGTAAGCCTGGATCTCTCTGTCGACGGTCATTAGGTGCGTGTTTTCGTAATGATAATTGCGAAGAGCTACTGGAGCCTGAAAGCGGGGGTCGTTGGCCTTTGTGATGGTGGTCCGGTAGAAGCGGCGCTTGGTGTTGAGTCGATCCTTGAGCGAGGGTGGAAGGCCAGACGACCGGGTGGGTTTTGAAACCAGAACGAAGTGTGAGAAACGAAGAAGGAGACCCAAACCTGATTGTCTGGCTACATCCAAGGTCGACGGAGCAGCTGAACGAACCAGCACCCGTGGCTCTTGCTCGTGCCCGCCCCCTTTTCTTTTTTTGCTTTTCTTCTTTTGGTATTTGTAACAACCATGACCCGACGCCACGACGTAACCGCAACGCAAGACGATGTACTAGAGGCCTCGACGTGCTATTCGACGGCCATACCGTCTCGACAGCACCTCTCCATGAAACACTTGACACACGCCATAGGAAAATGACGTCGAAGGTGGAGGGTGGGGTCTATAACCGGTGAATATTGAGGCTCATTTTCGAATGAAATATTTTACGGTCTATTTTCATATATATGCTGGCACAATAGACCGTGTACTTTTATTTTTCGCTGAAGACCGCAGTTTGGTCGGTGGCCGTGTCATGGCCGATTTGGGAATTACACGGCTGATGTAAACTTCTTTATTTTGCATGAACAACAAGGGTTGGTTTGGGAGCACCTTAAGTAGTAGGGCATTTGATTGCTTATGTGAACACTTTCGTATTGTGATGCTGAATAGTATTCATTTAGATTAGTCTGGGAGCACTCTAGGTTCGTCATAGCGGCTTCATTTGAACAATAAGATATGATGGTCAATGAAATTGAATGCCCCACACAAGTCAAGGCAGGCACTTTGCGCGTGAACATTTCATTCTCAATTTAATTTGTGTGGCGGTGCTCTCGTGTCAACTTGATGAAAACACGTGATGGCAAAATGTGGCACAGAAGCGAGTGGCATCACATTCTGTTCGTGTTCACTTTCTTACTTCTGATAGCACCACGTTGCACTACAGTAGCTGGTGCATTTTTTAGACCTCTTGTGACTGTACAAGTGGTAGTAAAATAATCTCTGTGAAACTATCCCGCGAAAGAAAAGAAGTACACGTATGTGAAAGCTGTGTTTGAAACGTGAACTTCAATGACAAAAATATTCTGTCATGAGTGTTGGTCCTTGTTGGTAATACGTTAAAAATAAACGGTTTATTGAGCGAAAGTACACGAAGATGGACAATAGACGGGGCAGAATGCTCGCTATGCTTCGTCTATACGTGGTTCCAACGAGCATGCATTGGTGTTTCGACACTTACTTGGCTTCATTGTCTGATGATTTTTACTAATTATTGTACTCAACAATAAACACGGCCCTTATGAAGCAGCAGATATAATGCAGAGAGAATATTGACGCGAATTTGGTTGTATTACTCACGGGAAAGCGCCAGGCTCATATAGGTGCTGCCTACATAGGATTAATTTTGCAATATATTACTTTGCCGTCATGCACTTGTAAAGTGATTAAACATAATATTGTGCAATGCAGCCTACATATACCGAGAAAGGAACACTTTTCGGCAGGCCAAACATTTGACACAAGCACACGCGCCAACTCTCTGGTCACAGTACGAACTCCGAGATGTCTGAACGCTGGAAAACTTCCATAGCTGGTCCGTATGCCAATAGACTCTATGATAATATTTTTTTCTTTTCAGTCTTGGTATCCCACACTGCAAAAAAAAAAAACAACGTGTTTTTCCACAATACTGCACCAGCGCATGACATGGCTGTACTGCTGTAAACTACGCTGTGCATGCATCACAATATCATATTAGGGACTCAACGTTTTAGGTTACCTTTAATACCAACTGCCTTCAGATGTTTTAAAATTGTCAGCGATTTTGTACGTGAGTCTGGGAGAAGGCGGAAAACTAATTGTCGTAAGATTGAATGATTTTTAAATGTTCCGTGAAAGCTTTGGTACATCGTGGACAGTGGCGAAGAAAAACAACCTTATATGCTGGGCATTCATCGAATGGTTGCCTCCCGTTTGAAAGTATAGATATTATCTCCAATAAAATGCCCATTTTAGGCAACTTCGTGTTTGTTCTGGGCTGATTTGACCTCTAATCACATGCTACAATTTTCTTGTTGCATAGCTCGATTTCTCATTATTATTGTAGTTCCTTGTAGCTCTAATGCAGCTTATCACAATGTGTGCTAACGTGTTTCTACAGCTTTTTTGTTAGACAATGCACATGGCATCTCATAATACCATCTTTTACGAAGGGTTGGTTTTCCGATTGTTTAGTTGATGCTTTATAGTCAAGGGAAGACATAGCAGCCAACTTTGCAAGGTTAGATTAGTTACCCGTAGGCTTTAACGCGTAAGAATTTCACAATAAAGCTGCCATATGACGTTTGGGCGTCAATAAACTCATTTGAAGCATTCTCAATAGATCGCAAATGAGCAAAGAAACAAAACTACTTTTCAATAACGTCCGACATCACTGAATAAAAAAACTTGTTAAAAACAACAAAAAACATACTACTGCTGCAAAGGTGTCACTGCAAGCTTTTACATCATAAACTTCCCGTATATAGCTTATTTGGGAGCCTTACTTTTAAAGCAGCCATGCACAATAAGTCTACTGACGCAGTAATCGCGTGTCTTTAGTAGGAAGGTTCGCTAAGGTTGATAGATATGGGACGTTATGCTTTTACGTTTCAAATATTATCCTCCTGTATAAAGCTAAGAAGTAAGTATTTCACTTACAAGACACTACGAAAGAGTAGCACTAAGTATAACAAAAAATACGTCGGCCGAATATTTCAGCAACTCACAGTTAGCAGACGACAACGTATCAACTAATGCTGGTGATTAAAAAAATAAGAATTTTCACTTGTAAAGCATAAAAGCCGGGTTAAACATTATCATGCACCATACAAACTTACAACCATCCATACCGTGGCAAGTTCATATTTGAGAGCAAGTCAGCGCAAGAGTATGTTTACTTAGGTCGACGTGACTATCATGACCGAGAAAATTACTTCACCGAAGAATAGAAACAGGCCGTACTCACAAGCCGATATTAACAAATCGTGAATGTCAGTTAGGACACGCCTACAGTAAATGAATGCTACTGGCTATAACAAGTGAGGCACAAACTTGGAGGTTACAGGAATAATTACACAAATTTCGGAAATTGTATTGTTGCTCTACATAAAAACAGTGGCCTCGAGAACACTGAAAAGAGTGTCATGGTGCCTCGGAGCGCGTCAAATATACTTTTAATACCGTTGTATAAAAAAAGTCGCTGTTTCACCACGAGGGCGAAGCAATGAATGCGATAGGAAGAAATTAGAATATCCTGTGAAAAAGGACAAGCAGTTCCATACTTTTAGCTCGCCGCTGCATCATAAAAAAGGATGCTCGAGAAGAATGACGACGTACGCATGGTATTGTGACACTATTCATGTCTCGGCCAGCACGTCATATTCGTCAAACCATCTTACCCTTCCATGCTAATTTTGGCTCACGCCAAGTTAAGGGGGTGAGCGCGAGAGCACCCAAACGTAAGCAGCTATATAAACGGAGGAAGGAAAGATAGGAGAGGGCATGCCCAGCCAGCGTGCTGCGTGAAAAGTGTGGAGGAAATAACCTATTGGCGGTCATATTCACTGGGAACAATGGCGGCGTTGCTATAGTTACGTGTTGCGCAGTGTAGCTGGTCTAGCAGTGAGCGGCCGTGGCTGGCGACAGCATGTGTGTCTTCTCGCAGGACTCGTGCTGAGCCGTGGCGGACAATACTCATGCTCTGCGCCGTGTTATTGGTTACGCAGTCTTCTCCTGGCAGTCACTGTACTCCTAGCAACGTTTACAAAAACCTTTGTCTACCACGGGGCCTCAACATTGCTTAGAACGAGCGCATATCTATGTGCCGTGTGGCGGATGACGCGTATGAAGCATTTGAAGTGTTCAGTGAAATTGCGTTCGGCACTATGACGAAGCGGAACGACGATGATCGCCTTGCAGGTTAATGACGGCTGGGTAGTGCTCCTGCGTGTGACAACGGACAAAACTGTTGTGCTCATCAAGGCTCAATGAGGACCATGTGCACATACGTAGTTTCGTGTTCTGTCTGTGTACAGTAACAACTTGCATGTGCGTATTGAAACACCATTTATGTTCCGCTTGTTATACTCGCCCCTAGCATTGTATCTCAACGTTAGAGAAACCACGTACAAGTGTCACTTGCACCAGGCTCAAAGTCACCGCAGTCACAGAATGCTGACGCCGGTGAGTTTCACGCGGAACACGGGTACAGTGGCCGGGCGCTGCGTCGGCCTTGTGTCGGAATGAAGCCGTAGAAGAAGGCGCATGACCGATCGCGTTGTCTGTACAGCTGGTGAAATAACGATGTGAAAACACCCGCTGTTGTCAGTGCATCTAGCGCGCGTTCTCTTGTACTTGCTTTGGTGTCGGCGAGCTGTTACTCGCTGTTGATACTCGGACGAAATGATTTCACGGGTGTAGCGCTGGCCCACAGTGTTGAGCCCCGTTTCATTGGTTTCGGGTCGTCACGAAACGCGTGCTGCGCAGCCCACGTGCTTTCCGAGCCGGAGAGAGACTCACGGCTTCTGCTTTACATTCGGATTTAATCAAGAAAGGAGAATTTGTCCAGTCAATATGGCCGACTTTCGGCTTCACCATGGCAGGCAGGCAGGCAGGCAGGCAGGCAGGCAGGGCAGGCAGGCAGGCAGGCACGGCAGGCAGGCAGGCAGGCAGGCAGGCAGGCAGGCAGGCAGGCAGGCAGGCAGGCAGGCAGGCAGGCAGGCAGGCAGGCAGGCAGGCAGGCACGGCAGGCAGGCAGGCACGGCAGGCAGGCCAGGCAGGCAGGGCAGGCAGGGCAGGCAGGCAGGCAGGCAGGCAGGCAGGCAGGCAGGCAGGCAGGCAGCAGGCAGGCAGGGCAGGCCGGCAGGCAGGCAGGCAGCAGGCAGGCAGGCAGGCAGGCAGGCAGGCAGGCAGGCAGGCAGGCAGGCAGGCAGGCAGGCAGGCAGGCAGGCAGGCAGGCAGGGCAGGCAGGCAGGCAGGCAGGCAGGCAGGCAGGCAGGCAGGCAGGCAGGCAGGCAGGCAGGCAGGCAGGCAGGCAGGCAGGCAGGCAGGCAGGCAGGCAGGCAGGCAGGCAGGCAGGCAGGCAGGCAGGCAGGCAGGCAGGCAGGCAGGCAGGCAGGCAGGCAGGCAGAGACGTTCGGATCGACGGATGGATGGACAGAGGGAGATAGATGCATAGATACCTACAAAGTCACTGAAGTTCACCAAGAAACGCTTCGCATTTAAAAGTGATTTCAAAGGTGTTTACAATGTCAAAGAGCTTCTCCGAAAGACCTACTCATAGGCGTCCACGTGACGGGGGCAGAGAAGATGCCCCCTCTGTCACCTGGAAGGGGGCGCTAAATCTGCTCTATACATTGACCAGGCGGCTGGGCACTCTTTTAGTCACCTAAAAGGGGGGCGCGAAATCAGTCTGATACACTGATTTCACAGAAAGGGGGGCACTGCTATGAACATGATGGTCACGACATGCGTTTCATGCAAAACATGACTGCATGCTACGCTCATAGCACACTCGCAGTCATTTTGCTAGCTTCACATACACCAAATTTGTTTTTACGTGACGTGATTAGACGACAAAGGTAAACTACACGTCCAAACATAATGATCACGACATGCGTGTAATGTGAAACATGACTACATGCTACTGTGATAGTGCGCTCGCCGCTGTTTCGGTTGCTTCATATATTCTAAATTTGATATTACGTGACGTGAATGGACGACTAACGCAAATAACAGGCGCAAACATGATAATCACGACATGGAGGTCATGTATGGCATAAATTATATGCGTACCACTACTGTTGCTGGTCTCGCAAACGTTAGTGGTGCCGTCGTTACGCTACTATAAATAACATCAATGCATCTTATTTAGATACATGAGTGCTCATAACATTTCTATTTGTGCTTACTGTGTGCTACGTCCGTCCACCTCGCAACGCTGTGCTGATTTTAAAGTGACATATCAACCTTCCTAATTCGTGTTTCGCATATCATCGAATCTGACTTCACAGGAGTCTGTCTTTTTTTTTTGCATTTCGCAGGCTTTGGTAGGTAAAAGAAAAACACTAATAATTAACAGATATAGAGTTCGAAACCACCTTATCAGATATTTTGCAAACGAATTTACAGCTTTCTTATTGAAATTTCTAACACATCTTCGTCCCTTGAAAAGTTAGTTATTAAAAAGGGCCTAATAAACCACCAATCAAAACTTAAAATATAGTCCAACTCACTCCAAGCAACAGTCAGAACATGCGTTTGGTCGCGTCGTAATTCCGTGAGTCGGCATATTTTACAGCGCAAGCTGTTACGAGATCGAAACACAGGTCACGTGCGGCGGCATAGTTGTTCACCGCCGCCGCCGGTGTCCGTAACCGGTATCGCAAGAAACAAGAAAAAAAAATGCCAGGCCTGCACGAAAGGCGCAGCACAGTCACAGCGAAAGCTAGAAGAGTGGCCTTTCAGAGCTTTTCAACACACTGATTGGGTAACTACTGCAAGCACACATGTTTGATACCCACTAGGGCATCATTAATAAATTTATTTCGGTAGTACTCTGGCATTCGCTATGGTATTTTTCATCATTCTTCTGAGAAGCGTGGTGTCTGCTTAAACACTTGCAAAAAATTTTGTGCCAATTGTTCATGCACTGGTTGACGACGATGATGAATTATGGCTCAAGTGGCTATGCGCCACTGTTAATAGGGTAACAAGAACAAGATTTTGTAATGGGTTGGAACATTTGACCGCCCACTCGTTACGCTTCTGCTTCGTGCGACAACTGGTTGTTTTTTCGCTGTTTTAAAACGCCTTATAAGTCGTAATGACGCGATTGCTTTCCCGACATTAAGCCTTCCTAAGGCAAGTTTGCCATCAAGGCACAAGCACTAGCTTAGCTCAGTGATAGAATACTGGGCTGGCACCCAGCGAAACCGGGTTCGAGCCCCACTGTGTCTTTGGTGCTAGGTTTGCCAACAAGTTGCACGCACCGGTGTGGCTTGGTGGTGAATTACTGGGTTGGCACCCAGAGTCCCGAGTTTGGAGCCCCACTGTGTCTTTGGTGCTATGTTTTTTTTTTCTAATTTCACGCGATGTGGTTACGGACACCGGTGGTGGCGCTATACTGTACGTGACCCTAGTTGTGATCTCATAACAGCTTTCACTGTAAAAAAATAATAAATCTAAAACACAATGGCCACACAGAGATTTCAACCCGGGTTGGCTGCGTGTCAGCCCAGTATTCTTCCACTCAGCCACGCCGGTGCTTCAAAGTGTTATCAAAACTGGCCTTAGGTAGGCTTGATATCGGCGAAGGAATTGCGCTAACGTCAGTAATAAAGTATTTTGGAACATCACAGGAACAATCAGGTATCACACAATTGGAATTGCTTAAAGAGTGAGTCATACAATGATCCAACTAATTACAAAAGCTTGCTCTTGTTTACCTATTATTTGTGTCGCATTGTTATAGCATGATTATACACCGTCGTTAGCCGATGCCAAGAAATATTGAACAATATTCGTAGTGACAGTGTAAGGGATACCACGCTTCCCCGAAGAATGATGAAGGATAGCATCGTGAAAGCCAGCCTACTACACAAAAATTATGATTATTTATAGCATAGTGCACTCAGCAAGTTTGATTTTAGCAGTTACCCAAAGAGTGGTAAGAAAAGGCTCTCGGAGCTTTCACCTGACAGTGCTGAGCTTTTCGCGCAGGCCTGGAGTTTTTTGAACTCTGGAGAAAGATAGCTATGGAACCCTGTATAAGGCACTGCAAGACGACGCCTTTCGCTCTATTTTGCTAAAAAAACACCCGCAGAATGGAGTGTTTCTGCCTCCACTAATAACCCTCAGTTGCTTGCTTGGTATAACTCAAATGCTAGACTGACATATTCCCGACTGCAACACTTTAGTACTCAACAGCATCTGTCTTTCAGGTGTGTTGAGTTTCAAAACAAAGACGTGCTTACTGGTAAGCATTTGAGATAAGAAAAATGTGTTCATTATGCAGGTAAAAAAAAACTAGGAAAGAGGTAGGTGGAACTTGGTGTTGAGGAACTCGATATAACAAAGCAGACAGCAGGTTATCACAGAACTAGAGGATCATACGAATAAAAATAAATAACTGCGAGACAGCCAGAATGCTGGATAGTGATGGATGAAGTAACACCAGTTAAAACAAACAAACAAAAAAGAACTGGCCAGGCAGCTACTGGTCGCCCCCTCCCTCGCAAAACTAAACGTGACCTCCTCAAAGCTGAAGCAAATTTCATAGAACGATAACACTTGGAAATAAAAGTTTCTTGGCTTTGAAGGGAGACACAGTAAAAGAGATTAATTGGTATAGGTCGGCTAGTAACACAGGAGAAAAAATAATTCACAGTGTAAAAACAAAAGAGTGAAAAGTTGTGCTGCTTTTTTGTTAATAGACGTGGTCGAGTCAGTATACACACACGAGGACAGTGTCCCTAAAAACTACACGGTTCATGTGACCATTTCTCAAACGAGACATGTGCAACTCGGCGGTCGTTACCCATCGCTGCTATAGCGCCTGTCAGTTGAGAACATAGTGGATGCTCTAGGCTCTGAAAAATTATTACTGTTTTCAAGTGAGGATTACTGACGTTGTGGCGATAACTCTGACGTGCCAAGACGTGCTAGATGTAGGTAAAGAATAATTTTAATATCGAGTCATATTTTCGAGTATTGTCGCTGTGAATGAACTACAGCTGCATGATTTGATTGATATGTGGGGTTTAACATCCCAAAACCACCATAGGATTACGAGAGATGCTGTAGTGGAGGGCTCCGGAAATTATGGTCACCTGGAGTTCTTTAACGTGAAACTACAGCTGGAACAACACACGTAAGGCTTGAAAGCGTCACGCATGTCTCTTGACGCATTTGTGCCAAATGACAATGCGTTCCACTATGGATTCAACACAAGTGGCCGCGCAGATGAATGGACCTTAATTAGCGTCCTGTCATGTTGCCCTTTGTGTTCTGTTCATGGTTGGATACAACTTTGAGCAGTGAATCAGTGACGTCCTCGATGCATTCCAGAGCAAGCTGGACAGCCAGCTGTTAGGTGGCCTATAGGCAACCATTCTGGCTTTAAAGCCGTGTTCTGCTGCTTTGTTCATGCATTGAGCACACTGCAGCCTCGGTGTTTCTACCCGTTCGCGTCGAATACTTCAAGGCAATAACCACAGAGTAGAGTCAAGCTGGGACACGACTTTGGCATTTAGTTTCCCCGGCACTATTAATTAATTATTCTACGATGGTAATCGAAGCCACTTCGTCGCGTGATGTACATGACGTTAAGCACAAGGAGGCGCTAGTTTCACTGAAAATTGACGATGGCATTGTGAAGTCGTTTGTTGAGGGTGCCACTGTCCCGGACGTCAACTTTTCAGTTTTTTTTGGCGATGTTTTTACCCGGTTCAAAACTGAGACTGCTCTGGTGAGTAACCTGGAACATTACTACAAATATTTATGATCTAAAAAAGGTTACCTTACCACGACCCCTGTATATTCGTCGCGATCTTTCGTAAATGGGATTTACGTTTTAGTGGCATAGAATAGGATCGTACATACATTTGGGGTGATAATGACAGTGCGAAACGTTGCGTGAAGTATAATTGACGATATATTTTAAAGTTATGCGGGTATTTCTGACAGTCATCGTCAGCATTTGGTGTCTTGGTGAAGCACTATTGAAATTGTGCAAATTTGTTTGTTTAATTGGGAGAATTCTCGGACCCACAAAAATATGTTGAAGCTTCAAAAAAAAAAGATTCCATATAATTGCCTCAGCCAATACCACAGTGGTACAGCGGTAGTTGTTGCATAGTGGACAAATTTCGCACACCAATGCGGATGCGCAATTGTTTAGTAGACCAACAATTGCGTATTCGCAAGTTTCAGATGCGCGGGCACTGCCTCAAGGGTTTTCTCTATATCGGTAGAACGGTAATGGTTCACGCTGTTTCCAAAATGCTTCAGCGCTCGTCATAATGATGACCAATGACGAGCGGACGAAAGATAACAGTATGTTCATTGTGCTGCGCTGCACCAATTGTCAAACATCATTCAGAATAAATCTATCAGTTTTTGAAAAGGATTACTTAAAAATATTCTTTTAGAATTTAGAATCAGATTTATTAGGGCATTGAATTGTTCGTGCGCAGCACTCAGTGTTTTGACTTAGCGCTTGTTTTCTGCTTAATAAATGCAACATGCTATTGATGATGAGTTTCCTTGTTGGGGAATGTGGCTGAAAATGAATAGTGTTCCTTCAAGACTATGCAACTTATACTGGAAAGAGAAAGTGTACATAATGAGAAAGAAAGAAGAATTAACCTGGCTACATCTAGTCAGCTCTTCTGCACTGGCAATGAGAGAAGGTACTAAATACAATGGCAGAGATACTTATACAAACGCACTTGCACACTAGAAAAAGCTTTCATTGTTGACCTAATTACACCCTGTCATACACGCTCATGACCCAAAGTTGGTGACTTCCATTTAAAGTGAGAGTTTGAGGAATCACCTTATCGCGAAATGATGCTTTCTGCACTGAAAAACAATAATTGCGTGCTTTGAGGATCTAAATGTGGTGTCTGCTGCGCAGCGGTCTGCCCAGCGCACATGTCAGTACATGGAGATTGTAGGACCGTGGTAAGGAGTGGTTGCGCAGCAGTTTTAAAGACGACACTCTTTCTTGGGGACCTTCAACGCAAAACTTTTGGTCCGTCCGTCCGTCCGTCCGTCCGTCTGTCTGTCTGTCTGTCTGTCTGTCTGTCTGTCTGTCTGTCTGTCTGTCTGTCTGTCTGTCTGTCTGTCTGTCTGTCTGTGTGCTCAGATTTTGGTGCACGTTAAAGAACCCCAGGTGGTACAAATTTCCGGAGTCCTCCACTTCAGCGTCTCTCTTAATCATAGCGTGGTTTTGGGATGTTAAACCCCACAAATCAATCATGCCTGTCTGTCTGTCTGTCTGTCTGTCTGTCTGTCTGTCTGTCTGTCTGTCTGTCTGTCTGTCTGTCTGTGTCTGTCTGTCTGTCTGTCTGTCCATACAATTGTCTGTTTGTCCGCTCTTAACGGTACCCTAAACGGCACCAAAGTGCCAAACGATACTCCGAACGGCCGACCCCATCCGCAGCACCCACCAACATTGCTCAAGATTCAGCGTTCATACTTGTGCGATTGTCAATTATAAAGCAAATATTGCGCATATGTTAACCCAGGTCAAAGGAACCAACCCCTACGTGGGTGACAAAGGGGTAGAATTAGAAACGTCATTGAGACGACCTCCTGATCGCCTCACGGCACTTTAGACTTGCGCATGAATGGACCTTTTCCGGGATCCAGCGTGGCAGTACGACCCCTCGCATCGGTTCGGCTTACGGCCCGACCAAGTGCTGTTCACGCGTCTAAAACTCGCCGCCTATTTAGGGCGGCGTGCATTGCGACACCGTGAGATTTCTGTCGACCTTTCGGCAAGGTCCGGCTTGCTTTTGGTAGTTCTCGGAAGCGGGCGGGCTTGCGACACGTGAAAGCATAGCCGACGTCGCAGTAAACGGGCGCCCGGTCGGTGCCTTGGATGAAAGCTGGTGCCCTGGCATGTCCGGGCTATTTCCGCGCCAATCCTTTCAAACGAGCTTGTAAGTAATACCACGTGTGGAGAGCCAGTGGTTTCACATACAACGCACAGGAGACAGGCGGATTACTTCCCCGTCTGAAATAAGTCAACGTGTTACCAGGAAGGTCTTTGTTATGGTCACAAATCTCATAATGCATTACTTTAAAGGAGCACTGACATCAAATTTACTCAAGCCAAGATTTTTGCCTCAGCGAGTAGCAATAGACCCCGTAGCAGCGATTAGTGACCTAAAACGCAACTGAGAGATGAATAACTATCACTTTTATTGATTTATATCACTCTTATCTAGCACTATTCGAAATTGCCGGCAATCCTGCCATTTTTAGTGCTGGGAACACTAGCAGTGGCACTGGCTCGTGGTCACTTCCAGATCACGCCACAGCTGACCACTTCTCCACAGAAAAGAGTGACGTCAGGCTCAGCTGCTCCGCGAAAATTTCGTCTGCTAGGCGGACGCATTCAGTCATGCCTTGTCACCTGCATTGCTGTCGTCGCCGTACAAAGTGTCGACTCGGGTTCAATACAATAGTCTGGATCTTGGAATCTCCGCGATTCGCGGTGCGCGAATTATTTTTGCTTCGATCGACCTTTTGCAGAACAGTGATTTCGAAATGAACGCCGTTCTGGGCAGCACTGCTGAGGAGCCCGAGGATGCACACTTCAGCCTTGTTCGCTCGTGTGTCTCAGTTAGCTATTTTGGTGTGTTTTGGCGTGCAAAGCATTCGGGTATACGCAGAGGGGTCAATGCAATATAGCTATTGCGAATGAGCATCAGCGGAGAAATATAATAAGTTTTCTGCTTGCCAGGTTGTTTTGTGCGCCTACAGATGACCCCACTTATTCAGCCTCTAGCTGTTAACACAGTATTACCACTTTTACGTGGACACAAAAAGCCTATAGATGAACTAAAATTCAACGCTACCTGCGTGTTACTTGTTAGTGATGATATCTGACTATACGCTGTTCCCCTTTTGATAGCTTTTGGTCGTGCTGATGTGTAACACATACGGGATTAGAAAAGACACCCTCATTGCGTGTTTTCCGTGCTTCGAACTAGACGACTGCAATTCACCGGCAACTCCCAACGATTCCCCGACATGCTGACCGGCAAGCACTTGTTTAATCATGCCCTTTTATTTCGCCGTTCTTTTAAAGGTGGTTTTTATCTTGATAATTTCATGAAACCATTCAAACGGCTTAGACGAAGATCAGACGCGACTAGCGAGTGCGTTTCTGCGCTTCGGCGCCAGTCGGTGCCAAGATAAGACCACTCGAATCGTACACGTCATCGCTACTAGGGCATCGTCACTTAGGATGGTATTTGTAGAAAGTATCACACCGAACACGTAGAACTATCTTGGTGTCACAGGGCAGTCTATTTTCCGTTTTTTCTCCTTAGCTTTTCTACGCTGTTTCACATCGAATTAAAATCACTTCCACGCGACGGATTCCGTTCAAATTTCGCCAAGACCTATGCATACCAAGCGATCGAATGATGGGCACATCTCGATCTTGAAGTTTGATGTCAGTGATCCTTTAAGTTTAAATAGCTGTGCGTCCGTTGAGCTTGCCCTTGCCTCGAGGACTTTTGTTGAATTCTGCTTTATTTACATTTTGGTTGTTGTGTTATTTGGAGCGAGGGTATGAGCCCTCACACGTGAATGATGTTGGCGTCATTGTGATGGGTTTTTGATTGACCAAGTGTACTGTACTATCAGGACAAACAGTGATTGGCCAAAAGTTGTATCGTGATTGAACAGTGATTGGCTAAAAGTTGTAAGCAGTGATTGGCCAAAAGTTGTATAAGGGCGGAGCATTAAGGGAATAAGAAGCAGCTCCGGTGTTCCCGCAAGCGTTCTGAACCGAGCTTAAAGACACCGTCGGCTCTGCCGAATTCCGCAGGGTCACCATACTGACGGTTCATTTCCAAAGAGTTTTCTTTCATTTTCGGAAACTTTTATGTCTACAACTATGTTTTATATTATATACAGTCCATAAATATACGTTTTTCCTCAACTTTATTGAAACTTCTACCAGTTTTACTTCCTCTTCAAGGAACCAGCAAGTCAATCGTTGCTATTTGCGCAGTGGCAGCATGTTACCGTATTTACTCGCATAATGTGTACCATCGCATGGTTGGCACATCCCTAATATTTTGTCAGTTTTACGAAAAAAATATTTGCTTGCATATTTTGCGCTCCCCGACCTGCCCGAGTCGGCTCGCCACCACGCATAGGAAGAGACTGAATACATGTTGGCGGGCTCGCCAGACATCCACCCCGCCGACCAGGGGAATGCAGTCCAATGGGCTACGAGTGCGAAGTCTCTTGTTCTGAAAAGTACCCCCGAACTAGGCTTTCTAGGATACCATGCACGTATCTTAAAACCTGTTGATGGGTGTCCGGAACTGCTCAAGCATTTCTCCCCTTCGGTCTCTTAATTTCTACTATCGTGTGAATGCACGCTTGCGCCGTGGCACAGACAACTTTTGGCACCAGAGGCATGAGTGGGCCTGTTGGGCCTGTCGCACCAACTGTTCCTCTCGTTCTCTGCGTCCGCGCTGCGACGCAAGCTTCCTGGATTTTGGAAGTTTAGGTTTCGCCATCCGTCCTTCGCGTTTTTACTGGGCTCTTGCAATGAGGCAGTAAGCATATATATGGCAAAATTCAAGCTCGCTGTTGTAAAGTTTGCCGAAGAGAACGGGAAAGCTACCGCCAAGCACTTGAGCATGAAGTTCTCCAACGTGTGACGATTGGCGCGATCAGTATTAAAAAAAAGAGTGCGCGCTTGCTCATACAAGTTTTCTGCCGCCAAAGAAGGGCTTTTTAATTATGTGCGAACGCTTTGGTCCCTTGGTATCGCCGCGTCGTGGGACCTAGGTTCTCCTAGCATTGTTGAGAAGAGATTCAAGGAAATGGGACATTCGATCGCGCCGGACAGAACCGAGGGAGATGCGCTTTCAGAGGGTCGTGGCAATGGCCGCGACGATTATTCTCAATCGGTCCTCTTGATCAGTTATTCCGACTAGACCACGCGTGACCGTATCTGACTGGTTAAAGCAACGTGCTAATTCTGTTAAATGAACAAATACACTTCGTTCATGCTCCAGTTTATTTTTTTTTACTTTATTGTATGTACTTGGCAATTTAGGACTATAACACTATATTTTTTTATGGGTTCGCGAAATCCCCGCGTAGTTGGCGCACCCGCTTCTCGGAGCCCCAGAATCGCAAAAAAATGTGCGCAAATTATGCGAATGGGTATGGTACTTCCTCCCACTTTGCTTATCACCTCGGGTGGTGCGTCTCGGGTGCTGAGCCGCAGAGAGTTCCTTTCACACCACCAAAAAAAAAAAAACCTGAACTTTACTGGCGCAGTAGGACAGGATTGGCTTGCTGTTGATGGAGTTGGAAGCATTGATTGATATGTGGGGTTTAACGTCCCAAAACTACCATATGATTAGGAGAGACGCCGTAGTTGAGGGCTCCGGAAATTTCGACCACCTGGGGTTCTTTAACGTGCACCCAAATCTGAGCACATGGGCCTACAACGTTTACGCCTCCATCGGAAACGCAGCTGCCGCAGTCAGGATTCGATCCCGAGACCTGCGGGTCAGCAGCCGAGTACCTAAGCCACTAGACCAGAGCGGTGGGGCTGGAGTTGGAAGTAAAAGGTGGGTAAGACTACAGACGAAGAAGGTACAGAAGGAACGGCTGATTACAAATAGGCGCCGTACTAACGGACACTGCGACAAGTAGCTGTGGCAGCTCGACGCCGCAGATAGTGTTGTCTAGCCAAAGGACAACGAGGAGTTACTGGTTGAAGGTAGCCCTCGACGAGTCACCACCAGCAACCCACAACCACACCCGTCATCGAACATGGTCAAATCTCGTTCAACGGGAAGGGATCATAATTTTTGTGTAGCAGGGAGGCATTCGCCATGCCACCATTTGCCATTATACGGAGAAACATGGTACCAGCTACACACTTTCAAGAAATTTCGTGCAAGCTTTTTTTTTGATGCTGTGGCCTTCGACGGTGGGGGATTATGTTAGCGCTATTGTAATCGGTCTTACTATTCCACATCCCACTCATTACGCAATTCCCATTGAGTGACGCCTGGCCGTTCCTTTGCTGTTCTAAAGCGCTTTATTGCACACAGTAAAATTCAGGTTTTTTCCTCGTTGGGAAACCAGCTGTCACCACTCTGTACCCGAGACACACCACCCGTGGTGGCATAGCGAAGTGGGAGAAGAAACTCACTGCCGCTACGCAAATAGCGGTGATTGACTTGCTTTTTGCTTAAAGATGAAGCAGAAGTGCTGGAGAAGTTCTAGTAAAGCTGAAAAAAATTTGTATTTACAAACTGTAAAGAAGTTGCATAAGTACAGACATCAAAGTTACAAAAAAAAAACACTTAGGAAATGAACCACCTTCTGTAGGGTGACGCTAGGGATTCGGCAGAGACGATGGTGCCTAACACCTTAAGCTCGGTTCAGAACGCTTGCCGGAACACTGCAGCCTCTTGTTATTTCCTCGATGCTCCGCTCTTACACAACTTTCGGCGAATCGTCACCTGCTCGTTTTTTCATAGGACAGTACGCTTGGTCGATCATAAACCCGCCACAATGACACCACCTTCGTGCACGAGTGAAGGGTTCATGCTCCTCGCCCCAAATAACACCACAATTAAAATGTAAATAAAACAAAGCTAGAAAAAAAACGCCAGGCCTGCGCAAAAGACGCAGCACAGTCACAGCGAAAGATATAGAAATACGGACATCAAAGTTACAAAAAAAAGAAAACACTTAGGAAATGAACCATCTTCTGTAGGGCGACGCTAGGGATTCAGCAGAAGTCAAGTTGAAGATGTGGCGCGAACCCACGCTGGGGGATTGGCCATGAACCAGATCGTTTTCATGAAAAACTTCTTTAATAACAGGTTACGAATGATGTACTTGCGAGCGAGAGAAAGAAAGATGAAACAGGACTACTTCGATAGTGCAATAGTAAATAAACGGTAGTGTAATACAAAGAAGCGGTGCATCGAATTAAAAATGAATTGTGAAAATTAATAAGATCTACCGGAGAGTGGTTTCAACACTTAAACCTCTTTGAACATTTGACAAACTCCTGCAATGCGTGAGCGATCTTCCCGTCGATGTGGCCAAAAGACAAAGCCTCGAAAAAAAGCACATTTTTCGCATTTAAGTCTATTCTTAGGAGGTGGCAAACGGTACCTAAAGTGTGTTTGCGTAAGGCAGAGTATCTGTTACAGGAAATGAGGTAATGTTCGGTTGACTTATTTACTCCGGAAAAAGAGCAATGAGTGCCAGACACGCTCTGCGGAAACATAAATTTAGCTGCGGAATTTGACAAAGCAGTCTAGTGATTGCGACTTTCATTCCTCTTGTTTGACATATTTTAATATTGGAATGATAGACGAAGTGCCTGAATTCTGATGTGACCGTCAGTGAAGGTGCAGAAAATTTTTCTAACAGCTGTTTCCTTCTTAGTATAGTGCCTAAAAAGTCTGGATGCCGGTAATACGTTAATCGCCAGCCCATTTAGAGATAACTTTGCGAGCGCATCTGCCATTTCATTGATAAATAAGCCCTTATGCCCGGGAACCCAGACCAAGTTGATCATATTGAGATTTCAGGGACCTAATGCTTTGAAAGCACTCTGAGCATGCGAGTTCTCATCTGCAGTAAGGGAGGCACATTCTGATAGTGAATCCATCAAAATTACTTTCGAACACACTGCTGCCGTTATTTCATGGAAAGCTAGAATTATCACAAAAAAGTCTGCTTCAAAAATAGGCGCGAAATGTGGAAGGCGAAGAGAAAAGTAACGATCTAAAGTCGGAGGAAAAATACGAATTCCACATTTTTCTTCACTCTGAGACGCATCAGTCGCTATTATGACTGGTTGTATTGACGCGTGTGCCAAGTAATTTTTTAATATAGCTTCTAAAAAACTATGCGGCATTATTCTGAATTTTTCGGAAAGATATCGCCAAACTGTAATTTAGGATCATTGTTAGTAGTACTGAATAAAGGAACACCAATAATTTTAACGCCTAATTGATTGAGAAAGCTCTTTATAACCAGAATTTGAGGCGTACGAATCTCGGTCACTATTGTACAAAAAACACGTCAGGACGGGCAACAAAAGCTGTTTCTTAGCGCTTTACCGTCCATTCATACACTGTGTAGCTAATAATTTAAAACGAGTAGGAAGTGAGGGAAGCCCAGTTTCCAAATACAAGATCTTGATTGCTACAAACTTAGCGAGGCCTAAGCATAGTTTTAAGGCTTGTCTCTGAATGAATACCAGAGGATGTATCTTGTAAGTAGGTGCCCCTGCGTATAACATGCACCGGGTGAACATACGTAAAATACACTGAGACAAAATATTTCTCCGCATACCTAACCAAACGTTATTGATTTGGCTTGACAATCCCACTGCACGAACTGCTGCAAGCACACTTGCTTGATACCCACAACAGCATTAATAATCAAAACTTCAGGGTAGTAGGCCGGCATTCGCTAATATATTTTTTCGTCATTCTTCTGAGAAGCATGGTATCCGCTAACACTTGCAAGGAATTTTGTGGCAATTGTTCATGCAGTGGCTGACGACGATGAGGAATTATGCCTGAAGTGGGTATGCACTGCAGTTGATAGCCGAACAAAAACGAGCTTTCAAAATGAGTTGGAGCATTCGCATTCTGCGACGACTGCTTGTTCTTTCGTTGTTTTAAAATTCTTTAAAGTCGTAATAATGCGATTGCTTTCCGGACATCAAGCCTGCCTAAGGCAAGTTTGCCAGCAAGTCTCAAGCTCCGACGTGGTTAAGTGGTGGAATACTGGGCTGGCAACCAGCGGTTTGGGGTTCGAGTCCCAACTGTGTCGTTGGTTCTAGGTTTTTTTTTTGCTAATTTCACGCGATATGCTTACGGACACGGGTGGCGGCGAAGAACTGTGGTGCTTCGCGAGACCCAAGTTGTGATCTCATAACAGCTTTCGCTGTAAAAGTCATAGAGGTGAGGGCAAGCTCAAAGGCTACACGGGGTTTGTGGCCATAACAATGTCATCTCTGTACCACGTCAACTTCTTGACGACGGGGCAATAATCCACCTGTCCCATGTGCACTCTAAGAGGAACCGCTGACTGTCCGCACGTGGTTCTACTTACGAGCACATTAGCAAGGATAAGTGCCGTAGCAGTTGAAGACATGCCAATGCGACAGTATGCACCAAAGGCGCCGACCCGTTCATCACGACTCATGGTACGCTTTCACGCCTCGCAAGCCCACCCGCCCGCTTTTGAGAGCCACTAGAAGTAAGCCGGACCGTGGCAAAAGGGTGTCGGGGATCTCACCACATCGCAATGCGAACTCGCGACTTTAAAACGGCGGCCCCTCGTAAGCGCCCGAACAGCACGCGGCTCCATAGGCTGCATCCGAACTGATGCGAGGGTTCACCCGGCCACTCTGAGTCCTGGAAGGGGCCTCATTCACGCGTAGGCCGACAATGCCGTGAGGTGATCGGGGGGTCGTCACAATGACGTTTCTAATCCCACCAATTTTGTTGCCCACGTGGTATCGTTTTCCTGAGTTAACAGGAACTCGAAACACTCGGCAGTCTCAGGCACTGCTGTATTTCGCGGGGTGCCATGCGGGCACCGCAGTGTCTTTGCGGACACGGCTAATCCGGTCGGACATGGTTTGACTGAGTGCTATCAAAGCAATTCTGCATGCCGGACCAAATGCAGTGCAACGGTTGGTTGGCTGCTCAAGCTTACCGCACAAAGTTAACAAAAGTAAACCAAAAACTGCCGCGCAATTACCCCTTCTTACCATGGTCCTACACACACAGTAATGCGAATACTTTCGCTATACATAAAGCCTTAGTTGGGTCAGTTTGCAAAGGAGTTGTGAGGGCCGCTATAGCTAGTGGTAGAATACCAGTCTGGCGCGCAGGGGACCCGGGTTCGAATCCGATTGTGTCTTTGGTGTTCTTTATTCACTAATATTTTTTCTCATTTTGCATAATAGTGGTTAAGGGCATCAGCGGTGGTGGACAACTATACGGCGCATGCGACTCTTGTTGTGATATCACAACAATTTTTGCTGTAAAAAAACGTCACATGATTTTCCGTCCTCTAGTACCTCCGTGTCTGCTGCATGTAGGCGGTACGTATAGGGAGAAAACACTTCTAAAACGAGTCACGCCGACTCAAGGAAACACATAAAATACAGAAGGTCACAGCACGGTCACCGTCTTGTCGTTTTAATGGCGGTACAAAGCACGTGTGTTACCAACCTAATTACTAAGCTCTGCATTGATTTGTTGCTTGCTGTCAAATGAACGAAAACCGAGCTTCGGAGATAATTTTTTCGGCACGTGTATTTCTGACACTTTCGCAATTACTTTTGGCGCGTTTAAATAATTCATTTTTTAATTTACCATGCACTTTATTTCGAACAGGAAACGCAAGTTTCGAGAGAGGATATTAATCCACTGTTTTTCATTTCTACGTTTTTTTATTTCGCTAATTGTTTGTTGGCTTACTCTATTGTCCGGAGTTCAAACTTTACTTAACTGGGCGTGAGTGGTGTAATAAATGACAAAACAACTTCAGTTCGAGACAATCTCGTGCATTCTTTCGTAATTGCATTTTAGACAGAATAAGCAACCTACGAACTGATTCGAGTCAGACTTCTCGCTATTTGAAAGAAATGCCGTGGCATCATGGCTATCTGGCGAGAGCTTGTTTTCGATTATGCCAATGTTTGACATAATCTCCCGAAAAACAAAAGAAAATAAACGTGCTATCAAAAGGATGGCTACAGTCAAGTTCACTTACAACACTACCGGTTTTAAGAATATATCGGATATAACAACGAGAAGCTGCAACACCGTCAACTTTTGTATGTTGTCTATAGTGAAATGACCCGCTTACATCAATGTCCGGATTTCGCAATATCGGTTATAACAATGAATTCTGGCTGTTGGGTGTTCGTGCCAAAAGGAAATAAAAACCAAATTCTGGGAAAAGAAAGAAAACGAGAAATCCAGCCCGCCACACCAATGTCCCACAGCGCCTTTTCACAGTCGCAATAAGCTTCACCGCATTACGTTATAAAACTGCAGAAAAGCTGGCTTTTGAAATCTGCTACGGCGCGGGAGTGGTGCTCATTCGGACATGGAATTTGAGTAAAGAGTTGACACTTGGTAGAGTTTCAGCATCCGTAATTTCAGAGGTCGTCATATGTTGGCTGTATACGGGGTTCTTGGCAGTCTCGTGACATTGTCCAAATATTCAAGCACGTCCGAGGACTTGGCAGCTTTGTCATCCTTATGACCAATGTTTATTGGATCCCACCCGATGATAATAAAGTGTTCTCGGAATATCCTGTCATCCCCTTATTTTTTCGTATGACCCCTTAAAAGCGATTATTGGTTATAACACTGAAATTTTTGTGCCACTTGAGTATTGTTATAAGTGGGTTTAACTAAATGTAACTAAGCAAAAAAAAAAAACAAATATAATTCTGCGTACTAATGCATTTAGAGCGTCTAAAATACACAACAAAGCATATGCATGTACTCGTTTAAAGTGCACGTGGAACAGTTTCGTTGTTTACAAAAGGGTTATGGATTCGTGATGGGCTATACTATTGACTTACTTCCTTTTGTGTCGTTTCTAACGACACAAAAGGAAACAGTGAAAAAAATGTCACATGGGCCTCCAGAATTTCGCCGTTCTTGAAATTTGGCCTCCAGGACATAGGTTTGATCGTGTGACATTTGTGTCAACATTAAAGTGTCATAATCCGTAGATCACCGCGGCGGGCAATAAATGTAAAAGGCAGACTAAGAGGGGAACTAGAGATTTTAAGCGGGCTACCATGTGCTGGCTGTAAAGAAGGTATAAAATAACAAAAAGAAGAAGAGTCATTGATGAAACTACAATGTCATTATGACGATAGGAACGCCTAGGTGATGCTAAAAATCTCTACCAATCAATGGACAACCAGCCTATATTTATTCAAACTAGTTTCTCCAAGAAACCGCATCGTCATACCGACTCACTCGGCAGGATGTGCAGGTAGAATTTTATCTCCTTTTCCTACTATCGCCATCTCACACTCTTGGTGTGTAGCAACCTATATACGCCGCCTTTAGAAATCAATGCGCACGTATTGAATATGAGTCGGTGTGCACTGAACGAGCATGCCGACTCATCTTCTGATGTGCCTCTTACGTGTGACAAAAAAAAACACCCAATCAATGTGTATCATCCCCTGGATCGAGCTTCTTGCTTGTTTGCATTTTTATTTCGTTGTCGACGCATAAATCGCTGGGCAGGCGTTGTAGATACGTCTCTAGCATTTGATTGTGATCGTGTCCACAAGTGGATACGTGTCGCCTCGAGGTATGTCACTTGTGGCTTCCTGCTTGAAAACATGTTTGAGCCCGTTCGAAAAGATACTTTTATTTGCGCATACCCTCCCACGATTGAAGAACAACAAGTATTTGCCGTCAATAGCAGCTTCAGGCTCTTCCATCAGAAGTTATCCGAATGGGAAAGGCTTTTTTGCAGGCACACAAGACTGCGAATTTAGCATGTGGGAAGGACGATCACAGCAAATGAATTCCAGCCATAAAGGCTACCCTTCAAATAATAATTGACATTTGTTCTCGCCTCGCTTGGTGTAATGGGTCACGCCAGTGACAGCCTACACAGATTGAACATTGGCCTTGGGTGGTTGTTCACATTCTCATGTCAAAAAAGTGATAACGCAGGCCGAGCCGAAAAGAACGAAACGGCAAATGATGTTGTCTGACATAGAGTTCATGGCTCCCTATGTTTTTGAACTGTTTGGGATGTAAAGTGGCACGAAGGCTGAAGTCCAATTATGCGTTAGTACGACGACCATCACAGTGCTGGGCACTAAACGAATATACATACAAGCGGGCCTGCTGTTCTGGCAGCGGGCATAAATTAAGTGGGTCACAGCCTTGATTTTCATCAATACAAAAATATTGTCGCAACGCACTGCAGTGCTGCAGTGGCTGTGATGGGTATAACGTTTTCCTACTGAATAGAGGATTGCAAACTTGTATGAGTTAGCGGTTGTGCATAGAACAACCCCTTTCAGGTCACTTGATTTTGTTTTTCTCCAAGCGTCAAAAGTATTGTATGGAGAAATTGTTTGCATAAAAGGAAAGATACAGGATTGAAAGAAAAAAAAAACAGAGAAATATCGTGTTAAATGATTTGAACTAGAAATTTCGTATTATTCTGCGTTGAACAGCTTGCACCTGCCAAATAAGGTCTTAATTTCTACGTATCCTTGTGCGTGTATACCTAAAAATGCCCAAGAGTGGCACTTCGTTTATGTGATCATTATGTCAATTGAAATGTCATTATCGATGCCAATCTTCGCTGTACCTCAGTGGTTATGGCATTGCACTGCCTATCCTTAGGGTGCACAATTGATCGTGGCTGCGGCAGCCGTCTACAAATGATAGTGGTATGCAAAGATGCCCGCCTGTACTTGATATATTGATTACCATGTTGATATTATTGTGTTGACCCCAAATACAACGTCTATCATAATAGTATCGGGGTTTTTGCTTGTGAAATTGCAGGATTTTTGGTTAGCACATTCTAAAAGCCTGTAAACGCCGGTACTGTAGGATAGTACGAAACGGGAACCGAAATGAGGGCCGGGTGGAGTAATAAAATGTGACAATGGTCGCTGTGATCCTCCAGAACTTAGCGGACATATTCCGAAGCCCGCTTTTTTAAAACAATCAGTGAGGAAAGAAAGCAAAAGCTGACTAGAGCTTCTGGTAGAATATTGTCAGTTCTGTTGCGGGTGTTAATAGTGGCGGGTGATAATCACCTTCACCGTGATCGGGGTACACATGTACCTCTTTTCGTTAGTGTAGCTACATAAAGAAACGAGTGTCCTCCTCCTCGTCGTCGTCATCATCATGATCATCATCATGATCATCATCATCATCGTCATTATCATCATCATCATCGTCGTCGTCGTCGTGATCGTCATCATCATCATCATCATCTTACCCACGCCCATTGAAGGGCAAACATCTCTCCGGTGTTCTGACCATCAACCTTGTATTGTGCTTGCTGCGACCACATTATCCTTGCAAACTGTCGAAATTAAAAGCCTTCCGCAGGAATCCCCTGAAGACCTATTTCAACTGGTCATAAAAATTAGAAAAAATGTGGGCGTGGCACTTGTCGTGACTGATATCGAACGGCACACAACCCAAGCAAAAAAAATGTGGTTGTGCAATTTGAGCAGACACAAAACCGGGACAACATTTTGATGAAGGCGCACGCAGCAAGCCTGAAATGTTCCGATCTCGGCATTGACTCTCAGTCAGCTGGATTTGCAAATGAACATCTGTGCTCAGAGCTGAAACAAATTTTTAGCCAGGCTACGGTGCACGAGAGCGAGAGTGGTTGGAAATTTGTCTGGGTTCGCGATGGTAAAATCCTCGCCCGGTAGACTGATAATGCATCGAAGATCAAAACTTAATACAGTGATGACGTCAACTATATGCACACGTCATTGTAAAATTGGTGCCGCGAAAGAGGCGGTTTGTGTTGTGGGCACAGATAATACGGTGCCACTGTAAACTAAAATTTTAGTTTGTTTCATGTTTATTTTTTTTTTGTTGCAAGTGGGTGGAATACCGCGTATGCTCATAATTTTGCGTTTATGTTGGTTCATGAAATATTTGTTTTACGATGGCACGTTAAAGAACCCCAGGTGATCTAAATTTCCGGAGCCCTCCACTATGGCGTCTCTCATAATCATATAGTGGTTTTGAGACGTTAAACCTCACATATCTATCAATCATGAAATATTTGTTTTACGATATCACGACCAAATGCCTGCGTGTGTGGTTTTTGGAGGAAATTTACATTTGACTCACCCTCATTGTCTTAGAATGCACCAGTGCTCATGGAAAGTTTGTATGATAAGAATAGCTCTAGCTAATCTTGTCTTGAACTTGTCATTCAAATGCATGATTTACATCGCAGTCAGCCCAGACTTTCAAATGCACAATTTTCTGTTGTCAAGTCAGCATATGAAATGACCAGTGTGACAGTTAGTCCGTCAGAGTTAAGGCACAATGCGGTCGAGCAACTAGCTCTGCGTTATTGGACCTTTTCATTGCAAACTTATCACTAATCATATGGTGGTTTTGGGACGTTAAACTCCACATATTATCAAATGAACTTACCACGTGAAAGCCTGTTTTCTGAGACAGCAAACATTACAGTTAGTGATCATTTGCCAATATATTTAGTTATTGATAAGTGTGGTATTGAATCAAACCCAAACTACAAATTTTGGTGCTAGAATACAAACGAAAACTCTCTTTCGCTGTTTAGAGATGCAATTTCCAGTACTAATTGGGCAGCAGTCTTCTCCTGCTCATCAGCTAACTCAGCTTATAGATGTTTTATGCAGACAATTTTCCGTATTTAAAAGTGATGTTTTTCCCTACAAAGAAATAAAAAAGAGTTGAAACGTTTGCGGAAGCCTTCATTCCCAAGGAACCTGTTAAAAGTCATCAATGAAAAAAGAAATAGCAATGTATCAACTATTTTGAAAATATTGCGATCCGAAAGCATTGGGCTCCTTGCGAAAATATAAAAATAACTTGACTTAACTTATGAAAAGAGAAGCCAAACACAATTATAATGATTGCATGTACGAGGGCGTCCCAGTGGTCGAGGAGATGTGTGGAAGTTAAATTAAACTAATGCATATGTTAAAGCTAATTTTAGTGTATAAGTGATAACTGAAGGTTATCGAACATACAGGGGCAAAGAATTGGCTGAGAAATGTGGTAATCATTTTACTTTTTTAGTGGACAGTGCCAGTGACACTACCGCACTACATTACATGCCCGTACGAACAGTAGCTTTGTCGGTTTATTTCCCCCAACAGATGAATACGCCGTTAAAATTGTTTGTAAAAAAACTAAAGAAAAGTGAATTAGAAGATATTGATGGTTTAAAAATGGCACCAGTTAGTTCGGTCATAGGTATATAAGCGGTGCCCTTGACATAAGTTTATAACCTAATTTTAAGCACAGGCATTTTCTCACATCAAATGAAGCATGCAAAAGTTACAGTGCTGTTTAAGAGAAGAGACAAAAATGATTTGAAAAACTATAGATCTATATCAGTTCTACCCTTGTTTTGAAAGCCTATAGAAAAATTATTATTTGTAAAAATGTCGACTTTTTCGCAAAACACTTGGTAGTTATTCTAGCATAGTGAGGTTTTTGGTCAGAGATGTTGACAGAGGTAGCATTGTTACGGCAAAAGAAAATTATATTAGGCGACATAGAGGACAGGAAACTTACCGTAGGCGTATTTGTTGACTTCTTCAAAGCCTTTGACCGGATAAATCACAATACTCTCTTACGAAAACTGCCCCATTGCGGCATTATAGAAAAATGCACTGAATTTAATCACCAGTTATTTGAGCGATAGGGCAACAGTAAGTATAAACTCAGAACAGTCATCTTTGCAAAAAAAAAAAAAATGCTCGAGCTGTACCCCAAGGTAGTATGTTGGGGCCGTTACTCTTCATTACATACAAAAACGACATTATCATTTAAATTGCACAATCAAATAAGTCGTATATACACATGACACTTCTTTTTTCTTTTCAGGCATATGCATCTGATCTAATTTCAACAGCAGACTCGACACTAAATGACTTTTTGCATGGTCGACTACTGATTCTCTACAATTAAAATGTTCCAAAACCAAAGCGGTTATGTTTTGTTCAAAAGGAACAACGTACGAGGCTACTTCAAAACTTCATCTGCGTGATTCCGTGATTGATCTTTCTTCGAAGGCTCAAGCTTCAGGCATTGTTTTTCATGAGCATATGTTGTGAGATTCACATAGTGAACTGGTAAAAAAGAAGTTAAGTAAGGTACTCGGTACGCTTAGGAGATGTCAGTCATTACTACCGATTACTTATATGTTAGTTATCTACCACACGCTTTTTTTCTTCCCAGTTATATTATGGTCTTATGGTATGGGGTAACGGCACCTTACACTCTAAAGAGAAACTACTGACACCTCAAAGAATGCTTTACGTTTTATTGTAAATGCGCACACCTCGTCTTTATTCAATAATTTTAGTCTTAAGTTTTCAAAACATGTATGAACATTGCTTATTAGCGCATCTGAAAAATTTCAATGAAGAAACGAAATGACAACCTTATCTCCATAGTATGCTTAAAGCGCAGCACTTCGTCTCGACCTACTAGACAGCTCGATTATTGGAGGGTTCCTCGATGCCGAAAAAACTACGGTCTCCAAATGCTGAAACATTCACTCTCACAAAAAGTGAATGAATTAAGTTTTTCATTGCAGCGATTGCGCCTTCTATAGCGACAAGACATGTCTAGTTGATTTTTAGTTACATTAAGCAAAAATGAAAAAAAACTTTTCTTTGTGTTTTCTCATTCCTACTTTTTGTATTTCTTTAAAGAGTGAAATCTTGCTTACACGTATAAAATATTTATTATTTTTCTACTTTCAACTATGTATTTCTGTCTACTGTTTTAGTTGATCTCATGAATGCTGTCAGTCTTTCTGCCTTCTTTTGTTGGGATGAGGGGCTAGTCAAGCTGTGTTTGTATCGCAGCTTTTTTCCCGCATTCCACACAACACATTGTATCTTTGTTTTGATTAAAAAAATTAATGTCACTCTGTAAATAAGTGGTAAAACAACTTCAAACTTAGATCTCATCGCCCACCTAACTTTCTGTCTTATCCTCGAGTGCTTGTATTCTCTTAAAGTCCGGTCTTTCAGTCTTATTGACCATTTATTATCTAGAATACATGGGTGGCGTCACGTGGTCACAAATGATCTTTAGAAAAAAAAGAAGCAAAAAGACATAGTTGCTGGACAACGTGATGATGAATCAGGTTTTATAGTGGTGGCTATGCCCTTGTTGTAAGCAAACGTTGTTTGGTCTCTCCTGCTATTAATTTTGTGGGATCTGAGAAACCTTTGTAAAAGTTACGAGTCTTTTTTTCGTCAACGCTGATAAGTGATAGCGATGCCGATAACACTCTTTGTAAACAGTTTTTTACGATGAACGTTCTGCTTTCACAAAAATGTGTGCAACTTTGGTTAACCTTTTTTATTCGAATTTTTTTAAAACGTTCGCGATCATAAGATGCAGATGAATTAAGCTCATTAAACGCTCGTCATCAAGTAAAGTCATTTTACCACCTCACGAGCCATGCTTTTCCGGCACTTCCCCGATTCCTCAATAGCTGCCACCAGTCTCTCAGCTAGCACCTTTTCAGGCTGCCACTCACGTGCATCGGATCATACGCGAAGCGAAGGCGGTGCCAGTATTCTCACCACTGCAAACGAAAGCTTATGCGATGTTCGACGGCGTAACGTGGCTATAGTTAGCAGAATACATACTTTCACTAATAATTCAGCAATCTACCTACACAGGATGCGTGCCAGAAGACTCGAAGTCCGAGTTCATAATACCAATATCTAGGTCCGGTGACAGTTTTCTTCCAAGCAATTACAGACCCATATCGTAAACGCAATTATCTGCAAGTTACTGGAACACACAATACACAGACATATCATAACATATCTAAACGACCACAACGTACTTTTTATAAATCACCAATCGCTTTCGCAAAAGCTTGCCCTGTCAAACCCAATTGTTCTTGAATTAGTAACAGATGTTCATCAATCACTGCCCTCATCAATGCACGTTGACGCAATCTTCATCAATTTTTTTGAAGGCAACTATCGTGTCCCTCACAACCGCTTGATTTTAAACGTACGCAATGTGCAGGTTGACCACATTACAACAAAATGAATCAAACATTTCATAACAAAGCGAGAACGGTTTGTCAAAATACAAATTCATATCTCAGACAGACAACACGTCATTGTCAGGGGTACAGCAGGGGTCAGTGCTGGCCCCACTTTTTTGTTTTTTTTTCATTCTACATCAACAATATTGTAACTGACATAAATGCATCTGTTAGAATGTTTGCGGATGACTGCGTAATATATCAAAAAAATGACGTCTCCCATCGACATTATTCACTTGCAGTCCGCCGTCGGTGAACTGACATATTGGTGCAGCGTATGGCAGAGGCAAATAAATACAGATAAAACAAAGCCTCTTAAGTTTAGCACGGCAGCAAATTCTCAGACCAACTCATACACAATTGACAATATCAAAACTGGCACAATTTTGACATGCAGGGTGTGTCAAGAAATGTGTGCAAAATTTAAAAAAAAAATGACAGAAAGGAGGTATCTGCGTGCTACTTGCGGTGTTGCCTTCCTGTGGCAGAAGGAATCTTCAGATGAATACAAACATTGATTACGGCATAAATATAGAAATTAACACAATTAACTATTTAACCAGTGGTGTTAGCCGGTCGAGTAAAACGGGCGAATTGAAGCTCTTGCTTTGAATAGGTCATAACCACTTCGAAATTTTGGAAAAGTGGCCACTGGTTATCACCGCGGAGCGATGCAATCTGGCCAATTCAGCTGGCGATACCGAAACCAACGCACCAAACGGCGCATATGCCAATCACTTCGATAACACCATCAATGACGACACTGTTTCCCTCGCATTGGGAAGAAGAATAAGCGAGCGTCGATAAGCGGCCTCGAAGCGAAGTGTCTAAATTGACGGTTGATAACGGCGAGGAAAACAGTGTCGTCACTGAGGGCGTTGAAGTGAATGGTAAATGCGCTGTTTGGTTCGTTGGTTTGGGTTTCTCCAGCTAAGTTATGCTCATTGCATTGCTCGGCGGTGATAACCAGTGGCCGCTTTTCCAAAATTTCAAAGTAGCTATGGACGTTTCGTAGGAAGGGCTTGAATCCACCCGCTTGACCCGACCACCTATCACCACTGGTTAAACAGGTAATTGTGGTAATTTTTATGATTACTGCCGTAATAAATGTTTGTACGCATCTGAAGATGTTTTCTGCCACAGGTAAGGCAATGCCGCAAGTAGCACGCAGATTACTTCTTTGCGTGATTTTAAAGAATATTGGATACAATTCTTGAAACACTATGTATACATACTTAGGTGTAATATTAATTCAACCTTGACCTAGAATAATCACATAGAGTGCACAACTTCCAAAGCCCTAAAGAAGCTCGCCCTCTAAATTACGCCTTCATCTCGGGAAACGGGACACCAGGTTATTAGCCTATAACTCACTCATTCGTCTTTCATTAGAGCTCGCATCTTTTATTCGACATCTCCATGATGTCACCTGGTCTAATCCGCTCGAAGTGGTTCGAAACAAAACATACTGGTCCATGTTATCTTATTCTCGATTTCAAAATGTCACAAAACTAAAAAAGCACTCATAGTATGAATTCACTCGCCTTGCATCGAACACTCGCCCGGTTATTCTTCTTTTACACCATGTCTTTTTCTTGATCTCATATTTTAGCCGCACACCACATCTCGTCTAGATTAAACCAAGCTTATAAAGTCAGTCATTCATTCAGTCAGTCAAGAAATTTATTAAAGGTCCGGAAGAGTTTGGGCCACCAGGGTGTCCACGAGAGACATCACAGCAGCTGCTACTGTAGGCGATGTCATTAAAGTCAAACCAGTTTTTATCACACTGAAAAATACCAGAATTTACTTTTTGCACTATCAATAGATAAATTGAATTCATTGCCATCTAGCGTTGACACTATAAACAATCATAGATTTTTCAAGTTAGCACCACACTTGTTTCTCAAGCACGATAACACTTTTCAGTCGATCACTTCATTTTATTTTATACTGCATGCCATCTTTGATTTTGATCGTTTCAGAAACCGAGCAAGCCTAAAAAATAATCTAGATGTTATTGTTATTTGTGACAAGTTATTGCTTCTGCACTATATTTCTAGTTTTTTGTCCATTGCTGCATGCCTGAAATGTGATTGTATTTCATTCCTTTTAAATGTCCTCTCAGCAATGCCATCCGGGCTATTAGGGTATCTAAATAAATAAATAAATAAATAAATAAATAAAAATATGGGAGATACCTTGACCCTGTATTAGGCGTAGGGGGTTGACTGAGAGGAATGTGGATGATAAAGAGAGAAAGAGCGAGCAATGAAGGTTATGTGGAAGGAAAGGAGGTTAGCCCGACGACGAATATTCAATTTGATACCCTGCACAAGGGAAGGAAATACAGAACGGTAACACAGAAAAAAAAGAGAGACAAAAAGAACACTAGTGCACGTTGGAGTGTCGTTTAACGAGGCTGGTTGAATGCCGAACCTTCAGCAGCACCTCTGTCGCTTACTGATTAGAACACCACATTAGATAGGCAGTTCTGACTAGTTCACAGTAACATTTCAATTGGTATATTATATAGGCACAAATCTCTTCACATCTTTCACTGAGTACTGGTGAACTTGAATGTAGACTGTGTATGCTCTCGCACGCTCAGACATGGCCATGGGCAGAACTTGAGTGGATGCGTTGGGATAAAGCAAACTTTGCTAATAGCGTGCGTGTATTGCCAGGCGAAGTATAGTAGCATTTTTTTGGCATCCTAACCAAGCTTACCCTTACTTGACGGCACCGGCATGTATTTGATGTTAAAACAAACCAGTGTGACCTTCTGGCCAGCGCTGGTACATTACATAGCTTGCTCACAGCAAAAGCTAACAGGTCACTGGGTCCGTTTGGATAACGCTGAAGAAATCACAGAAAATAGGCTACTCTTCGCGAGGCATTCTTAATTTACTTGCGTCACCCTTGATTTACTTTAATGCACTCTAATTCTCATGTAAGCCACATGATTCACACTTATTTCACTCTTCAATGAACTTAATGCCCTTTGACTCACTCTTGATTTATTTTTTAACAGACTTCAACTCCTCCCACTTCACTCATTCCTGATTAACACTTGGTTGGTTTATGGGGCTTATCCTTCCATAGTAGCACAGTCTATGAGGAACGTCGTAGGGGATGACTTCGGATAATTTCAGCCGCATGGGATTCAGTAACGTGTATAGAACAGTACACGGGCATCTAGCCTTTCGTCTCCATTGTAATGCGAAGGCCCGCGGCTTTTTGTGCAACAGCAGAGCACCGTAACCATTGCACAAACCCAGTGGTATTGATTCTCTGTTAATTCACTCAGTTTGCTCTTGACAGAAACTTCAGTTAATAAATTAATTCATAATTTTTAGTTAAGTAAGTAAATTCGCTTTTGATTCATTTGGTTTCCTTTGTGCATGTTGATTCAGTTATTATTTGTTTTAGAGTTCATTGATGTACTCTTGATTTCTGTTCAATTCAGATAATTTGCCTTCCGATTCATTTAGCATCATCCTATATATATTTAACGCCACGAGAATTTTGGCATCATTCACGTCACAACACCCCCCGGCGTCGAATTTTTCGATTGATGAGCCATGTAAGTAAGGCTTTCGACCTAATAAGACGTTAGTGCACGCGTACGTATGCACTAGCAGATATTGATGAATACTCTTATGCAAACGCGCTATTATTTCATTAGGGCTGCTAGTTCTACCTGTGCAATGTGTTATTATTGAGTGCGCATACGTGTATTCACAGGTGGACGCCAGGACGGGTGCACAGTACACATTCGGTGACCTGCACGACGCTTCTCTACGAGTGGCTGCCGGTCTGCGGCGACTAGGCCTGCGCACGGGCGACATTATTTGCTTCCACGCCGCCAACGGGGCCGACCTCATGATCGCCATGTGTGGAGCTTTCTTCGCGGGTGGTACTGCTGCCATGGCCAAGACTCATCTAACCGAGAGTTCGTAGGCTTCTGACCCCCCCTCCCCCAATAACCTTTTGATGTCTTCCATAAAACGACATGCGAGGTGCTTTTACATCTAAGGGTCGCTTTAAAAAGAAGCAACCTGGTTTCAATTTTACCCTATAGTCTTGTCTTATAGATGGGTACATGCCGTCAGAAATGGGGAACAAAACTGACGTTCTGATAACCACCCATTGTTGGGTTTAGTATTTCTTAGAAGATGGTTAGCTGGACGGAACGAACCAAGACTTCACGAATGGAATGGAACTAGAAGACAGCTTTATCGAAAGACACCAGAGTTGCGTGTGTCACAGAGGATCACTAGCTATAACAGTGTAAACTCAATGATACGACTCTCGCGGGGCCACCAAAAGTTCAAAAGTGTTGTGGCTCGGACAAGTTGGTTATCCATGATGTGCCGCGCATATACAAGCTATGTCTACCAAAAGCATTCGTATTATCAAAAACTCGTATCACCAGAAAACATAAGAAATAGTTGGCAACATAAAAAATGCTGGCAGAAATTTTTATTTATTGTGTTTCAGGGACACCGAAATTTCACGGTCAGCTCCAAATGACTGACAGTAAAATTTTTAGATGTCTAGAATCACACGTGTGCTGGTATCTACAGGGTGTTTCAGCTAAAAAGCACCAAGCAATAAAAAATAAAAAATGATTGCTATGCGTCTTCAGATAGCACATTATTGTCCTTAGCTGCATGAAGCATGTCAGAATGCTTTTTTAATCTGCCAAGCACGATAATTATTAAAGATTGCTAATGAACTTTTTAAATATCGACTCTAGAGAAAAAAGTTCAAGACTTCTAAATCTTATCCAGAAATAACAAAATTTTCAAGTTACGGTATATAACAACGCTGGTTAATTTTTTTCTAGGGTTGGTTCAGAATGCGTGAATTAAAAAAATACCTCCTGATTGCCGCCTAACGCGCGGCGCTTTAGGTGCCCTCAAATATAAGTTGAACTAATTAGCGAAGGCTTCTCACACACGAAAGTCGCTTGAACAGGCTTTCAGTGACTACGATGGACATTAAGTGATAGTTGGATGGTACAATTAAAAAAAAGGAACAGATGATTTTAGTGTCATTTGCTAACGTTACCTCAGCTACTTATGGGTTTAAAATAATCATGAAGAACCAGGTAGCCTTCAATGCTAATAATTGGTAGGTATATTGTAGAGATAGAGGCAGAGAAAAGACTAGGAGGGAGCGTCACAGGACAATATTAATGCAGAATCATGAGAAATTCAAGAGAGGAATAGGCTATGGTCATGTGATAGACAAGCACTAGTATTGGTCGGCTCCCTTTGGTTGCGTCTGTTGTAGAGGCCTAATCCTATTCCGCAGACACTGTGTACTGCGCACCAGAGAGCGGTGGGCGCAAAGTCAGATGAGGTGACCATGCCGCGGCTCTAATTTTGGCAAGTTAGCGCCCTGACAAATAGGCTACGTCTCGAATAACGTATAAACTCACAACTTTTGGGAATGTCATGTCAGTCATACTTTCATGACAAAGGCTAAATGAGACGTCATGTTATACGTTCTCGGATTGTTATGAAGAAAGCACTTTTTGCTTAATTAAAAATGCTCATGTCCTAAAAAGCTATACACTGTTTTCAACAAGCAGCCAACTTCAGTAACTGGCACCAAATATACTTTACTAGATATCAAGATTATAATCATTGACAACTTGGTTTTTTAACATTCGCCTATGAAGAAGAGCAAACGGTGAACGCTGTGTCCAGGAAAATAGGATCATGAGTGGTCTGGGTTATGGGTGCGCCCTTTATGTGCTTTATCCGCTTTATTTTTTGCATTCAAGAGCACCCTACTCTTGGGTGGTTGTCACAGATTGAATCTACATTGTCACTTTTTTTTTCTTACAGGGGAAATTTATTACCAGTTTCAAGACAGCCGTCCGAAGTTTGTCGTCACCGACATATATGACGCAGGCCGGGTAGTGAAGGCTTATGAACGAATCGCGTCAGTAGAGGTGATTTCTGCTCAATTGCATTTGTCTTTTTTTTGCTTTCTTGAATGCTGATATTGTGCCAAAAAGTGTTGCTATTAGGCCATTCTGCTTATATGCCCGAAACAAATTCACCTGAGATAATAGGGAGCTTTAGAATACCGTTTGCAAGCGCTGAGGGCGTTGCGGGCAAAGCGGGCGCCATAAGAGTTTCAGAACAGCGTTTGCCCTGCTGCGAACCCCAACGCACGATCGCAGCGACACCGTGGCCTCGAAACCAGTGCTTGCGGGCCACATGCGGGCCATCATGACCGCACACAATTTCAAATTTTTTGCGTGCGGTCCGCGAACGGCGACTCGTGTTACGACGCATGCACAATGGCGGCGACCGCACCACAAGGGCTCGTGGTGCGCTATTCTGAAACTCCCTAATAACCATACATCGACCGTGGCCTAACTTTAGTGAGGTCTGTACATGCATGCTATGCACAAAAGATTTCGTGTTCAACTAGCACCGTGGTCGTGCAAGTGCTGGTAGGTAGTTCTAGTAAAGTGAAGGTTTTGAGCATCCGCTGCATTTCTACGGTGATTTATGAGAATGTTCAAGCAACTAAATTTACACCTCGGTTAAGAGCATACGAGTGGAGCTAAAGATTACATATTCATCCGCTAAGGCACCTGTCAGACTAGCAGTGGATATGAGAGATGTATACTCATTTCACTTGTTTTGTGCAATTTCATAAACGAAGCCCATTGGGTGTTTCACCATGTGGTCAATGTTCGGAATGAATGAATAAATGAATAATGTTAGGGTTAAATGTGCAACTACAGGCAGTTAAACATTTCGACGTCGAACACAGCGTAGTCATTAACACACAAAAAAGGATAAAACATGTTAAAGTGTCACCCGAGAGGGGAAGTACTGTCATTGCTAAATATTGAACAAGTGCAAAACTTATATAGAAGTTTTGTCTGTGCACGTGAAAGCTTGCTCAGCCCTTATCAAGTCCGTGTCACAAAATAATCTATGACCACGCGTGCCATGACCACACGAGGAGTTTAGCATTTCCAGGACTGGGAGATATTTGTACGTGGTATCATATCTCGGCGGCAGCAACGACAGCCTGACATAACTGAACAAAAAATACGAGAAAAAATTGTATCTTTTGAAAAAAAAAATAACAAATAGTAATCAAAAACAATTCTAAAAACTATACAACAGAGACATACTGTAACATTTTAATAAATCTTTAGTGTCCCACAAAAAAGTGCATGGCTTCCAAGGGACAATGGAACAGCGCCCACTAGAAAACACATGGGGTCCCATCGTATACTCTGGGAAACCACGTGGTTTGCGCTGTGACACAGTAATTTTAACAAAATTTCCAATTGAGCATATGATGTTTAGAGCTGGGAGTCACTTTTGATAACTAGCTTTTTTTGCCTAATAAGACTTTTTTTTTCGCATACCTCTCATCCATTTGCTTCAGACCAACGCTGTTGCCACAAGAGGTGACACTATGTGCAAATGCCCCAGAATCCTGGCCATAGTACTATAGGTGAAAATGAAACAATGGAAGCAGCCAACACACCTAACTTGTGTAGGTATAACAGTCGCACTGTTATCCGCTAAATGAGCGACATTGTTTGTAGGCTGTCATTGTTACGACGGGATCTTACGAAGGGACACTGAGCCTCTCGGAACTGGTTAGAACTCCTCTGGATAACTTTGAGGCTCCGGCTGATGTCAGCCCAGATACCACGATGGCAATAATATATTCCAGTGGCTCTACAGGACTGCCGAAGGGTGTGGAAATCACACAGCGCAACGTAATCGCCCAGGTGACTTCATATGGGTGAGACATTCTCGTTTCCTTTCTTTTCTGTGTAAATATATGAGCGAGTTGAAGATTCGCTGCCTAATTGGAGTTCGCTATTTAATACTTATCGCTAAAACTTAATTAACGTTTTAGGAGGCTTAACTGCTCAACGACAGCCCAGTATCACATGGCTGAGCTGCGGAGCAAGTGCGCTTTACATTTGTAAAGGGAATTCCATACATAATGTTGACGTACCTTTGACGCAATGTACAAGAGCGTAATCTATGGCACTTGAGTGCTCTGTTAAGTAGAGTAGGGCGCAAATAAAAATGAATAGCAAGTGGTATACAACTATCAGCAAGAAATGGTTTACACGCATACTTTCTCTTATATTGGTTAACTGGAACTTGAAAGCTATACTTCGAGATGAGTATGTCTATGCAATGCTTTTACTAGCGTGAAGAAGTATAATATTTGCTATCCTGCAACATTTTAGGTGGGGAAGAAAAAACAATGTTGGTTCCTAATTACTTCCGTGCTGAAGGAATATAAAAACTAGAGCTAGCAATAAACAAAGGAGAGACAGTGATATGAAGTGGAGTGGTATTGGTTGGTCACTGTGGGGTACAAAAAAGCAATAAAAATGAAAAATAAATGACATCGAAAGACGCAAGAAGGAGCCTAACACATACATACGAGGAAGCATGTTGCGACAGTAAAAAAAGCGTAAAAAATAAAAATTTTCAGTACGTAAACTACAGCAGGCTTAAAGTACAGCTTGCGAACTGCAGCTTTCGTTCCACTCGCGTGCAAATGAAGGCCGTTTTCGTTCTCGGTTTAGCTCTGCTGGTTTATCGTACGAAGTACAAAAATACCACACAGTCGTAGGCGGCACGTATTTTTTTCAAATAGTTTTTTAGTCGCGGGAATTTCTCATCCTCAAAGGGACTGATAGAGGTCATACAGACTAAAAAAGAATTATGGCAGCTTCGCACTTTCCGTGCCCAGCCGGAAGAAAGAGCGAAGTATAGGTGGCCTTTTTTGTTCCTCTTTATTTTCGCTTACATTATCTTTTTCTTGCTTTTTCGCGCATCTCTTTTTTGTATTCGTTTTTTTCAACTTTTTTTTGCTCTATATATTCCTTTGTCTTTCCCACTCTATTTTTATTTCACTTTCTTCCCCTTTTCCTCTCTCTGCTTCTTTCTATCTTCATATCCCTCTTTCTATGTATTTCTGTACCTTTCTCTTTACATCTTTATTGCCTTTAGATCGTATTCTCTCTCTGTTTTTTCGCTTGCTCCATATTTTTATCTTCTTTCTATTTATGTATTTTTTTCGGGGGCTTCACGTGCTCCACTTCGCCGAATAGAGTTTTTGTCTGATGGTCATGCCTACTGTACTCGGTTGTGGGTATTGCCCAATTACTGTGGCACATAACCACCTATAATGTTTTGCACGATGGAGCACAATTTTCCCATCGCCTAATCAGCTTCACATTAAAAATCACAGGATATCTACGGAGTTGATGATGAGTGGGCCAAAGCGTCTGTGCGTTCACCCATGTGCGTATCCATCCGTCCGCGCATGCGTCCATGCATCCGATCGCGTTTCGGAATGAAGGCGGCACGCGGGTAACCCCAACGAGACGCAAGCTAAGGAAGCCGAGTGCAAGCGTTCTTAACTGCGCCCACCACTCTGCTTCGTCCAGCCCCACCAACGATTCGCCACGTACGACGACTATCCAGGAAACTGAGACAGGGCAAAGTGCACGCAGCAACCAAACGGAGAGTAACGGCAATTCTAAGAGTAGCGGCAGAGTAACGCCATCTAGGAAATGAGACGACAAATGGTTGTCCATTTCTGTTGACTGCTTTTTTTCTCATCTCTTCTCTCAGTTATACGTGACCAGTAAGAAGGATAGACTAAGAGGAGCTTTGCCCCTAAAAAAAGCTCTGGGCCGGCAACGACCTAGACCACGACAGTATGCTCTTTCTTGACTTACCATACAATGAACCGATGCTACTAAAAAATGACCCCGTATCTGCATGTTACACTGCAAATGTCGTCGGACGACGATAAGGGTTGCGTCTGGAGAGAGTGAAAAAAAAAACACGTTTATTTGGTGTTCTGCGAAAGAAAGTCGGTGAATGGTATTGTGGAGGTACTGCGTTAGAGTGCCTCGAGTGTGCAGCAGAGGCGAACGAGCGCATCAAGTCACGTCAGACGTGAGACATGAGCGCTATCTACCAGTTATCTTGAAAAACAAAGCGCGTGCGCCCTGCGCGCCCGTATCGAAGGTGATAAGGTGTAAAACGCAAGGCGACGGGTAGATAACACCACCCTGTCGTCTTAGCAAAGCGTTGGAAACACTTGCCTTTTCATGCAAGCGTCGCATCGTCAGCGCAACGTGATAAACGCTACGGTCCTTAGAATTACTTATGTATGCCTTTTCTAGTAAGAGACACACACATAGAATATTGACGTGTTGTTTTGGTGCCTCAGATATGCGCAATATTTGTTTTTTAATTGAAAATAGCACACGTATGAACGCTGAATCTTGAGCAATATTGGTGGGCGCTGCGGATGGGGTCGGCCGTTTGGGGTATCGTCTAGTGCCGTTGAAGGTACCGTAAGGGTGAACAAACAGACAATTGTACAGACAGACATGTAGAAAAACGTACAAACAGGGAGACAGACCAAAATTTTTGCGTCGAAGGTCCCCAAGAAAGACTACCGCATTTAAAACATACGATCTGTTAAGTTGAAACAATTCTGCTTAAAGTCTACGCCAAAGGATGCAGCAGGTGAAAAAAACGTGGTATTTCTCAACTTCGATGTGACCGTCCTGCGTGATTTATTTGAATAATAACTAATTTTTATCAAGTATATTATTATTTTTTCCTACCTCCAGACAACAAAATCAAGCACTCGAGGGCGCGAGGGTATACGGCACAGATTGGATTCAGAGGTAGATAACGTAAAAATTTTATTGCTATGATGTTCTTTATCGCACCTTGCAACATGCCCTAGTGGAACTCCAGGTACGTTGAAGATCGTAGGGCCATTAATTATCGATGATGAGAGAGAAAGAATTGTCACAGTAAACTTGCACTGATTTGAAGGTAATTTGCGTAGTTGCTACTACCTTTTTATGAAAGTTTTTTTTTGCATTGTCAATTTTGGATGAGTTGCTCATCAGTGAGGCAGCAGTGCCCTGTCGTGTTTGTAACGACGGAAGCCTAAGGCACCGGATAGAACGCGTAAATTGACCAGCGGTGACCTGTGACGTCAGCGTCAACACGTGTGATGCAAGAAACGACTGTTACGAAATGAAGTCGCCGTATGCCAAAATCTATGACGTCGTCAAAAGACAACCTCGCTTGGTCAAACGTCGCCTGACCACGGAGGCAGTGCAAAACGAGAAGAGTGGCAGAAAGCTTGCAAAGCATTCGATCCTGAATGCGAGCAATACCTCTTCAGGTTCAAAAAGCTTTCAGAGGTGGCGGCGTGAGCTACAGCCAGCATATCTACAAAGTAGAAAAAAGTAGCAGTAGTTTTTTGTGTTTGAGTCATTTTAGGTGAAAACATATGTAACCCTGTGAGTTTTTAATATAGATGTAACAGATGGCAAGCCCCACCGCGGTGGTCTAGCGGCTAAGGTACTCGGCTGCTGACCCGCATGTCGTGGGATTGAATCCCGGCTGCGGCGGCTGCATTTCCGATGGAGGCGGAAATGTTGTAGACCCGTTTTCTGACATTTGGGTGCACGTTAATGAACCCCAGGTGGCCGAAATTTCCGGAGCCCTCCACTACGCACCTCTCATAATCATATGATGGTTTTGGGACGTTAAACCCCACATATCAATCAATCAATCAATCAATCAATAAATAAATCAATCAATCAATCAATCAATCAATCAATCAGTAAATCAATCAATCAGTTGGCATGGGTTAAATCCACCCTTCAATAATCGCTTACATAGCTCTGACGTTTTTGAATAATCATTTACACTTGTTGCGAAATTTCTATTCCTCTAAGAAGTTTTGCTTAGTGTTCTGTCAGCTCTAATATAAACTAAAGAAAAGAAGCGATAAAATAATAGGAAGCATAGCAGCTGTACTAATGTAAAGTGTAAGTGGTATGTTTTCGTGTTCGTGGCAAGTTCATATCTTCACCCAATTTTTGTGCCTTGTTCATGCAGCTACCTGGATGCATCGATATTTCAAAAGGCGACATTCTGCTTGGTTCCGCAGCACTCATGCATGTCGGTGGCTTTTGGATGACCATGTGTTATCTTGGCCAGGGATGTAAAGTTGTCTTAGTTCACAAGCCGGATTTTAGTTTAATTCTGCCCGCGATAGAAAAGTACAAGGTGAGTAGTCTACTTTTAAAATAATGTAATTCACGTGTGCAAATGTTTGTTGATGTAATTGAAATTTTAAAGCAGAGAGCTCTCAAATTGCTCTATTACTGCCTTTGACAAATAGGCGAAGATGCCACAATAAAGAATGTTGCATTCGGGAAAACCTGCGTGAAAAATTAGGTGAAAAAACAGGATAAAAAAGCCATAAAGTAAATTAAAGACTAGACTGATGAACTATAGAATACGTGCAGTAGCCACGATACACGAACAAACTCATTTTGGTGCGGTGATAGGCGAAATTCTGCGGTCATGTGAGGCTCAATTATTAAATATAATACTACATCACTTAGACTTGCTTGAATCTGGGATTATTCATCTATCATGTGCATCCTATAAGACTAAGCAAGGCTGCTGCAGTGGCTCAGTGATTACCGCAGCCCGAAAGACGTGATTCCAGCCCCGGCGCTCACGTTTGTATGGAGGCCGTATGTTAGAGGCCCGTGTACTGTGCACTGTCAGTGCACGTTAAAAACACACTGGTTGTGCTACGTAGAATGGCTCGAGCTTCTCGGGCACATGAGTTAGCTCTAATGTCACACTACGGTGGTCATGAACCGAAGACAGTGCGAGGCATATGATAGCAG